>APFE031017488.1:0-15785 GCA_000404065.3 Pinus taeda
AAGTATGACAAACTCTTGTACCTATATGGTCCAATCATTATCTATCTTACAACTCCTTATCTCTTACTTCAAGTTCCTTAATGTATCTGCCAAATCATAAGTGTGCCCTACACCACACTACTCATATGATGCATAGGGAGATTCTATGTAGTCTACCACGTTGGTAGCCATTTGATATTTTTCTTGCAATGAATAATATTTCAGATAAACCAAATCACAATAAATCAACGTACCTTAGTATAGCTCGGGGAGTATACCTTGTGTACAAGATCACCAAATCAACGTGATACACATATAACATAATCATAATTGCATATAGGCATACATAAATAAATGTATCAACACATAAACATCACTCTAGTTAGGGTCCGGTCATCAATGCAACGCCATATCAAAAATGCATGTTATGACCTCATGCATGACAACAAACATTACTTCATTGTAGACACTGCTAGATGAAACCAACAATATGTATAAGCAATGCCTAACTAACTACACATACACATAAATGCATGTACTCGAGCATTAACGATCAATTATTGTAATCAACCTACAAGACTAATACATGTAATCAAAATATTCAAGAATGTAACCTAACATAAAGGGATGTAAGTATGGGACATAACATCAACTAGTAAGCGACATGTAACAGTATTTAACAAATCACATACTCATGACAAATGCATTTCACACAATGAACATCAAATTCTTGTTGGCAACATTACTACAACCATAATCAACCATCAATCAAATGTAACAAGCACATGGAATGCAAGTGTAAGGGACACACATAATTTATATGAGTGCATGACCAACGCACAACGCCCATCCAGTCCGAGGGGTGAACCATGCTCTCATACCACTTTGTAACACCCTGCTCTCACATCTACCAAAGTAACTAGCCAACCAGGGTAAACATGAGAGGAGAGGCTACTATTATTGGATTTGACCTCCTATTTGACCTTAAGGAAGTGGTATCAATGGAAACATCACGCAAAGTCATCCAACATCAACTTTAGAATCCTCAGGGGACAAGTTAGCCACTCAGACAACCTGTCCCTGGGTCCCATTGATGTTCTGGACATCTTAGGTCTTATTCACTCCCATGCTATGGGAAAGAGAGCATCCAAAAACCCAAAATCACTCTCATAGGCTTGCCTGCCAGTGACTTGAGACTAAAATTTCCAGTTTTGTGGCAGTGACCCAGGAATTAATCCACTTTTCAGGTGTAGAGCCCAAGTCACTGCCCATAATGGATTGATATCTTAAAATCAATAAAAGTATAGGGTAGCAATGATGCCAAAGAAATAAGTTGAACATGACCTCAACCAGATCCCCATAATCCATGATAGGCATTTCGTCAAACATATCATTAACATGTAACCTACAGGTGTGAACAGGATAATTTAGTGTAGGGATCTCATACTTATCTGAGAATCTCTATTAACCATTGTTTCCTCATGTCATTTGATACCTTATCATCTATTAGGCCATAGATACATTATCCATTCATTCACAAGTAAAAACATGCTAAGAGCCATACATAGCTGTTATCATTAAACATACATATAACTAGCATAATAGGGACAGAAATATCATAAGCATATCAACCATGAAATCCATTTATACATAAGTACATTTACACGTGAATTTATCATTAATGAATTCAATAAACCAACTAAATATGGGACTACCACATTCTACATGACCATAAAATTGTTAAGCCAAATCTCTCTTCAACCATTCACCCCCGTGCCATATCCCAAGCATGAATGTGGGACTAAAACCAAAAGAAGAAACCAGGGAATACCGAGGCTAAACCACCTCACCCTCATCAATAAAAACCATGATTTACCGTAATCCATCCCGGATCACTAGGCCAACACAATGAACACATCATAACAGGCTTTATCATGATCTCCACCCGATCACTAGTCCAATAAAGAATGGATACCACTGGATTTATCCACCTACATCGTGAGGAAGTTTTCTATCTCCTTGTCTCTCAGGCTTTACCATAATCGTAACCCGGATCACTAGGCCCTAAGTCGAGACCCACTCTCCAAGCTTTACCGCGTATCCCAAACTTGGGATTACTAGGCCCAATGGAGAAAAACCCACCTCTTGGCTTTATTGTATATCCTTTCATTCATCGACAAGGATTAGTAGGCCCATTGAGGCAACACAATCTTGTTTTTACCGCAACCCATAGTTTGGCTAAGGGGTCACTAGGCCAGTTTCTTTACCATGATCCATAGTCTGGTTCAGGGACCACTAGACCATGTTCTTTATCATTTGGAGATGCACCCCACTTAGCTTTAAATCCATCCAGCAATTCATCTCAACCAAAACATGAGAACTCCATCACACCATGGTTATCCAAAAATGGCAAGGCTGGGTTGAAACCACTGTTGCACCTGGCAAAACCCATTCCATGATAGAAAAGAACTACATGCAATATCATGCATGCCAAATCTAGCAAGAAAAATACACATGCAAGTCGATACTTGCAATAAAGCCTCGTGTTGCTGCTTGAGCCTGCCTTTCCCTACTTGATCTTTGCTTCCTCTTGCCTTCTTTTCCTTTCTTGCTCCAATGCCAAAATTCTCTAAGAGAACTCTAAGTGTCCAAGAATGAGAGAGAGAGGGAGAATAATGAGAGATCTCCAAAACTCAACTTACAAAAGGTTACCAACTGATCCTTAGAATCCTTTTTATGAATGAGGCCTCCATTTTTTTAATTTTCCATTATTTTCCTTCATTTTCCTCCTCACATGCAACCTATGACCTTTCACCTTCCTTTTCTCCTAATTTCCATTATTTTGATAAATACATGTGCCAAAAATTTTGTTTTTCCTTTCCAAAGCCTTAGCCATTGTCTTTGCCAATTTCCTTAGTCATAAACAATCAATGAACACCCCACACTGGGATGTCTTACCCAACATTTAGCTTGGAATAAGTGTCCCATCAACCATGGTTATTGTTTTTAACTTTTATTACACGGAATTTTCACTGGGGATATTATACAACCATCCCCCTTGGGAGACACCATGCTTGGTGCTCAATCACACATATACCTCAACAACCCACTAAAATAAGATATACTACTCATGGAGCTTTATAAAATAGCTCGATGCAGTATTTACAATGAAGGACTTGCTCACAAGAAAAATATAATGACAACATACTGCATATTGGAGCTATATAACATAGCTCATTACGATATTTACAATGATCATCTCATTGAGTTCCAACCCACATGACATCATAACATCATGATAAAATAACCACATGATAACATGGTAACATGACAACATAATCATAATGACATGACACCCATAGGTCATGGTAGTATTTACATCCATATACATATGTACATATAACAATATCACAAAAAGTATATACCAGAAACATGTACTAAAACATATAATAGAACAACATATCAAAACATATACCAAAACACCATATCAAAGCAGATAGAAAACACCAGATAAAATCATATATCAAAAGACCATATCAAAGCCAGTTTGCCTCAACCAGAAAACAAAGAAGGATACATAGCCCACATATGATCCACCATCTTCCAAGTAGCTTGATTGGGCCCAAGGTGCTTCCACTGCACTTCAACTTGCTCAATTGCTGGGTTCCAGAGCATGAGCAATTTTTCCTGCAATATACACTGAGACACCAGTTGGAATTCTCCATTGGTTCCACCTACAATACAGACCAATCAATCACATGATAAACATCCTTAACATACTACTTAAGCAAAGATACTTGGAAAACATCATGGACTTTCATTGTTGGAGGAAGTGCAAATCGATAGGCTACTGGGCCAATCCTCTCAATGATACTGAAGGGTCCACAAAACAGTGGTGCCAACTTGGCACAAGATCCAATCCGCAAGGAGCTCTTCTTCGGCTTGATGCACAAGTTCACCTCTTCCCTAACTTGGAACTCTTTCAACAAACTGTTATGATCTGTATAACTCTTGTACCTATCCTGTGGTGCCTTTATATTCCTATTTATAACCTACATTTGATGTTCCATGTTTTCCAACATATCTAGTCCAATCAATACCCTATTAATCAAATAACTCCAACAGATAGGAGTTTTACAACTCCACTCCTACAATGCCTCAAAAGGACTCATCCTCAATGACTAATGATAGTTGTTGTTGTATGCGAACTCTACCAAGGGGAGATACTCTTCCCACTGTTGGTGCTGAAGCATCACATACATCCTCAACATGTCCTCCAATATCTTGTTGACCCTATCTGGCTGTCCATCTGTCTGCGAATGATAAGCTATGCTGAAGGCAAAATTTGTGCCCACACCTACAAATAACTCCTTTCAAAACTGGGAAGTGAACTTTGCATCCTTGTTTGACACAATCTTAGTTGGAACAACCATGCCGTCTAACCACATATCTAATGAATACCTGTGCCACATTGCTAGTTGAGAATGTAGACTTCATTGGAATGAAATGTGTAAACCTTTTCAACCTGGCCATGATAACCATGATGGAATCATGCTATCTCACTATCTTCGGAAACCTTGTGATGAAATCCATGGAAATAACCTCCCATTTCCATTATGGAATCATGTTTGGTTGTAGCAATCCACCTGGATGTTTGCACTCTACCTTCACTCACTGAAAATCAAAACACCTCACCACAAACTTTACTACATCCCTCTTCAAATTCAGCCAATAGTAAAATCTCTTCACTATTTTCAGTGTCTTCTAATAACCTAGGTGACTTGACTATAGTTTCTCATGAAACTCTCTCAAGGTCAGCTTCTTGAGCTCACTGTTATCTGACACATATATCCTGTCTCTGAATCTTACCAATCCATCCATTGTAAGACAATAATCCATACCCTGTCCACTTGCACGTGTACCTGTACTGCCACCTGTACTTGTACCAACACCCTGCTACAACATGTGCACAATCACCATATACCTAACATCCTACTAACCCTCTTGCAAGATACTATATTGTAAGTCTGTCCTATAGGAGCTCATAGCTTCCAAGTGATTTACCTGTACCCGTATGCTGAGAGCATCTTCCACCCTGTTCTCTTTGCCTTTGATGTACCTGATCGCGAAACCAAACTCACTGATCATGGCCAACCATCTAGCTTGTTGGGCATTTAGATTTATCTAGTCAAACAAATACATCAACAGATGGTGATCACTCATAAGTACAAACCTCCTACCAAGAAGATAGTGCCTCCACATCTTCAATGCATGTATGTTTGATGCTAATTCAAGATCACATGTTAGGTAGTTCTACTCATGGCCATTTATTTTTCGAGACTCATAATATACCACCTGTCCATCCTACATAAGGAATCCACCAAGCCCTCTCTTGCAATCATTTGTGCATACCACAAATTCCTTGTTTGGATATGCAATCTGTAGCACTTGTGCATGTGTCAACAACTACTTAAGCTACTCAAAGATAGCTTTACACTCTTCTGTCCATTCAAATGTATTACCTTTCCTCTAAAATGATGTGATAGGATAAGAAATTTGTGAGAAGTTCTCGATGAGCTTCCTATAACAACCATCCAGACCCATGAAATATATCACCTCATCCACACTCTTAGGAGCTACAGACTCCATGATGGTTCTTATCTTCCCTAGATCTACTGCAATGCCCTCCTTGGAGACAAGATGCCCCAAGTAGTGTACCTCAGTATCAAAAGAAACTATACTTGCTGAGCTTAGCATACAACTAATTCTCTCTCAACAAACTCAACATTGCTGCTAAATTCTCAGCATGCTCTTCCTGATTTTTAGAATATACCAACATGTCATCAATGAACACAATAACAAACTTATCCAAATATGGATGCAACAAACTATTCATCAAACACATAAATGTAGCTGGAGTGTTAGTTAAGAAAAATGGAACTACAACAAACTCATAATGCCCATACTTTGTCCAGAACATAGTCTTTTAACTATCCTCTTCTTTGATGTGTATCTAATGGTATCCAGATCTCAAGTAAATATTCGAGAACATTGCTGCTACCTTCATCTGATCGAACAAGTCATTAATCCTCGACAAAGGGTACATGTTCTCGATAGTCACTTTGTTCAACTTCCTATAGTCAATGCATAGTCTAAGAGTACCATCTTTCTTCTTCACGAACAATACCGGTGCGCCCCAGGGTGATACACTTGGCCTAATGTATCCCTTGTCCAACATTTCAACTACAATTTTAGCTCAACCAACTCAGGCGTGATCATCCTATAAGCTAATTTTGATGCTGGAGATGCCCCTAGCACTAACTCAATAGAAAATTCCACTTCCTTGTGAGGTGGAAACTCTGTAATGTCCTCAGGGAATACATCCTGAAAATTTTGCAAAACTGGGTACCTACTCAACACATATTCATCCTTAAACTCCTTACCCTTATCACTAGAAATGTGTGCTACAAATAACATACACCCTTTCCTCTGCTACGCTTTTCTTTCATAACTGTCGCCATCCTCACTGATGTGGCTTTCTTCTTACCCTACAAGACTCTTGGTTCCCCATTGTCATTAATACACTCAATAGCTTTATCAGAACACTATACCTTGGTTCTATGAAGATAAAACCAATCCATGCCCAACAACATATAGTACGATCCTAATCACTTCTTTGTACTTGTAGCCAACTACAATAACCAAGACCCTGCATGCAATTCCTTACTCAAACCACACTTATCCACCAAGTGAGGAATAACATAGCTATAATTATATCCAGGGTCAATCAAAATAGAAATAACTTGATCACAAATCTTACCATTCATCTCAATGATAGATCCTTGGTGTTCTACCTGTCAATTGTCCATTGCTGCATAGATATGAGGAATGCTTTGCCCAACATCCCCAACAGTCTGTACCTCCTGTGAACTATATATCTGAGGCCTACCACCCTGATTCTATATAAAATTTATCTTAAGGTGTTCCTTGTCACATGTCCAACACTAAAACCAACCAATAACCACACCTCTATGTTGTTGTTGCGACTCATGTCCCTCTCTAGCTGCATTAAACTTCTTTTGCGATGCCACATTCTCGTTTCATGTACATGCTGAGGCCTTTTCCTCTTAGGCTTCCATTTACCTTTACCTTTGTTGAAGCTTCAAGATATTGGTTTGAGTGCATCTAAGGGTATGGTTAATCCTCCTTGGTTGAAGCTTCAAGATATTGGTTTGAGTACTACTCTTTAAACTTAGTAGTATATTAAAGAGCTATAATATAAGGAAGAAATTTGTCTGTAGGGCCCTTTAAGCCCTAATACTTAATGCTCCAATGTTGGAAACCCTACTTCTTACAACAAAGATGTGAAATTTCTACACATTTGTTAATATTAAAATTTTTAGCATTTTGTTAGCTCAATATTATTCAACCTAGACTATAACTTTGTAGGAGTATAACAAAAGAGTATAAGTCGATCCACCATCATGCATGTTTCATGATGATTGTAGTTTTACCTACCCTAGTTGTATTATTGAATGATGAATTAATTACATTCATACAACTCTCCAATAAGCCTTTTTGTGTGGACCCAATCATCCCTAATCTTCATTCATTGATTTACTTCTCCCATCACTTGTTCCCATTGACATCTAAAAAATACCACATTGCTTTCCAAGAAGAATATTATACAAATTTCCAAAACTAACTTGTCACTATTGAAGCCAAAAACAAAAAAAAAATGACATCACTTCCTCATTAGTTACCCTTAATTCAAAGATTTACTTAGTTGATAAACCCAAGGGGCCCAATTCCCATGAGAAAGCACTACACCATGAAGATGTTTCATCATCCCATTTTTACTCCTTTTCTTGATATCCATGCCTTCCTAAAGTAGATTTGAATACATTTGATGGCCTTGCATTTGCATGGGTGTCCTATATTTAGATCCAGAGTGTGGGTAATAGTGGCAATGGAACAAGAATTTCCACCATGGATGTACTTCTTGGACTTGATTTTTTTATCTTTATGAATGCTTTGACATTGATAGTCATCGTTTGGGCCATTTGACCAAGCTTAAACAATCAAGTAAAACTAAAGACTACATCACTGCTTTCAAGTAATTAGATTTTTTCATAAAAGGCATGTTAGCCACCTTTTCCCATGAATGTTTTATAAGTGGTCTCAAGGATGAAAATTGTGTTTATGTTTCAATGGTTTTCCCTTGTAATTGGTTTGAAGCTACTCAATGATCTAAAGAAACATAATATATGATCCATTCTCCACTAAAAAATGGTAGAATGACCACTTAACCCTAATTAAAATGGCAAAATGACAACTTAAAAGGTAATTTATACAACTATGATGATTCATGGTCAATTTAATGAGTTTTTATTTTATGGGGTGAATAATATAAACTTCAAAAACTGGAGTTTAAATATAGGATCACAAAATTCAAGTCAATCACTCACAATGTAACACCCTCCTACCACACTTACCCAAGCTTATCGGTCCACTAGGGTACTATGATATGATTCAACCTCCTATATCACCTTAAGGAAGTGGAACTGACAAACCAAAACCAAATTGACGTTCCTCAAGAGCCACAAGACCCACAAACTAGTCTAGGTGCCCAAGCCCTGAGTTAACTTAGCCTGCATCCCAGTAACTGTAGACTTTTCCACTATGTTCTGTGCCAACGACCCCAAGATCTAAGCCACTTTTTTATCGCTAGGATCGACCTCTGCCTAGAACTTGATGAAACTCTAAAAAATGATAAATAGTAAGGGGACAAGGCCTTTATTTTCTTCAATTTCCATTATTTTTCATTCATTTTCCTCCTCACATGCAATATGTTGCCTTTCACCTTCCTATTCTCCATTTTTTCATTATTTTCATAATTAAAAGGCCAATTATTTCCAGTTTTCCTTTCCAAAGCCTTTCCCATTTCCTTTCCGAAGCCTTCGTAATTTCCTTTGCCAATTTCCCTTTAGCCCTAAGAAACCAAATGAAGACCCAATAGGATGTTTTTCCCAGCATTTAGCTTGGAATACGTGTCTCATGACCTTGGTATTATTTTGCCTTGATTAACTTTATTACATGGATTTTTAACCTAAGGCTATGACAAACCCCTTCCCCTTAGGGGAACACCATCCTTGGTGTTCAATGACACCTACAACCAGCAAAACAGCTGAAAGACAAAACATACTGCCCATGGAACATTATAACTTAGCTCAATTTGGTATTTACAATCAACAACCTGCTGAAAAGAAATACCATGAAGACAAACATAACGACAAGACAACCATACCACTTATTGGAGCTTTATAATATATCTCATGGAAATATTTACATCCATATACATATATGCATATGCCAAAACTGCTTTACCTCAACTGTAAAATAAGGAAGGATACGTTGCTTGCATCTGATCAACCATCTCCCATGTAGGTTCATCGGGTCCAAAGTGCTTCCACTGCACTTTAACCTGCTCAGTCCAGAGCATGAGCATATTTCTCCGCAAAATTCACTAAGGTTCCAGAAGGAATTCTCCTTTTGGATCCACCTGCAATATAGACCAATCAATAACATGCTCAACATCATTTACATATATTTTAAGCAATGAAATATGGAAAACATCTTGGACTTTCATTTTCAGAGGTATTGCAAGTCGATAGGCCACCGGTCCAATCCTCTTAAGGATCTCAAAAGGCCTACAATACTGAGGTGCTAGATTCGCAGATGGCCTAATCCTCAAGGAGATCTTCTTGGGATTGATGCACAAATACACATGTTCCCCAACCCGAAACTCCTTAAATACCCTGTGTTGATCTGCATAACTCTTTTGTATGTCCTATTGTACCTTTACATTCTTCTTTATAACTTGAATTTCATGTTGCAAGTCTACCAACACTTCTGGTCCCATAAATAATCTATTCGCTAGATCACTCTAGATGATGGGAGTATTAAAACTCTGTCCATGAAGTGCCTCAAACAGACTCATCCCAATGACTCCTGATACCCATTGTTGTAAGAAAACTCAACCACTAGAAGATACTCTTCCCACTTCCACTACTGATGCATCACATACATCGTCAAGATATCCTCCAACATCATGTGGAGCCTCTTTGTTTGTCCATCTCTATGCGGATGATAAGTTGTGCAGAAAGCCAAATATATACCAACCCTAAAAATAACTCTTTCTAGAACTTGGAAGTGAAATTGGCATCTTTCTTCAAAACAATATTCTTTTAAACACTATGAAATCTCACTATATCTCTGATGAAGACTTGTGCTACCTCACTAGACAAATTAGTATATTGCACTGGAATGAAGTGTGCTACTTTTGTCAACCTTTCCACCACAAAAATGATAGAATCATGTCACTTAGATATACTTGGAAAACCTATAATTAAATACATGGATGTAGCACCCTCCTCCCACATCTACCCATGAAACTAGCCAACTGGGCTCAACATGAGACGAGAGGCTACTATGATTGGATTTGACCTCCTATGTGACTTCTATGTTACTATTGTGACTCATGCCACTGTCTAGCAGCATTAAACTTATTTTTTTGTCCCACATTCTCTTTTCATCGACATGCTGAGGCCTTTTCCTCTTAGGTTCCCATTTACCTTTACCTTTGTCTTTTCCCTTCCATCCTTGCTGAGATTCATTCTTACGCTTTAATTGTTCCTATAAATGCTTCAATTTCCCAATAAATTCCTCAAGTGACCGAGACTCATCATACTGAATCCGATCTCTAAATGCTAATGGAAAACCATTGGAAAATCATTGAAGCTTATCCTTCTCATCTGTAAGATACGATACATACCTCAATAGCTCGAGAAACTTGGTTGTGTACTCTTCCTCTATCATTGATACAATCTTAAGGTCATAGAATCCTTTAGCCTTATTGTCATAGTACCTATCTAACAAGTAATTCTTCCTAAAAATCCTTTTGAATTCCTGCCAACTCAGGTCATCTGTCTTGATGTCTCTTACTTGTTTAACATCTTCTGACTAGATATCCACTTTATTGTTCAAGCTGAATATAGTTATGATGGCCTTCATGTTATCTGTGTACTCATGCAACTCAAATAATTTTTTCATCCCAAGTATCCAAGGATCTTCATCTTCCAGATTTTTCACATCTCTATTAAAAGTAGGTGGTTTTATCTCTTAAATTCATCTGGCAATTATCCCCTATCAATCCTCCTGTAAGGATGATAACGATGACGATCATGATGTCTAACAGTACTAGAACTAGAATAATACCTCTACTCATCGCCCCTCCTACCTGTAGTGTCCAACAACCTGCCATCTCTCATTTTATCAGATTTATCTGACCTGTGTCTACCAGGAGACCTACTACCATATGCCCCATTAGTTTTTTCCTCCTGTCCATGGTTGATCCAAGGCGGTGCTTGATGTTGCAAGTATGACAAACTCTTGTACCTATATGGTATAATCATTATCTATCTTACAACTCCTTATCTCTTACTTCAAGTTCCTCAATATATCTGCCAAATCATAAGTGTGCCCTACACCACACTACTCATCTGATGCATAGGGAGATTCTATGTAGTCTACCACCTTGGTAGCCATTTGATATTTTTCCTGCAATGAATAATATGTCAAATAAACCAAATCACAATAAATCAGCATACCTTAGTATATCTCGGGGAGTATACCTTGTCTACAAGATCACCAAATCAACGTGATACATGTATAACATAATCATAACTGAACATAGGCATACACAAATAAATGTATCAACACGTAAACATCACTCTAGTTAGGGTCCAGTCTTCAATGCAAGGCCTTATAAAAAATGCATGTTATGGCCTCATGCATGACAACAAACGTTACTCCATTGTACACATTGCTAGATGAAACCAACAATATGTATAAGAAATGCCTAACTAACTACACATACACATAAATGCATGTATTCAAGCATTAACGATCAATTCTTGTAATCAACCTACAAGACTGATACATGTAATCAAAATATTCAAGAATGTAACCTAACATACATGTAAGTATGTGACATAAAATCAACTAGTAAGAAACATGTAACAATATTTAACAAATCATATACTCATGACAAACGCATTTCACACAATGAACATCAAATTCTTGGTGGCGACATTACTACAACCATAATCAACCATCAATCAAATGTAACAAGCACACAGAATGCAAGTGTAAGGGACACACACATAATTGATATGTGTGCATGACCAACACACACTGCCCATCCAGTCCGAGGGGTGAACCATGCTCTGATACCACTTTGTAACACCCTCCTCTCACATCTACCCAAGTAACTAGCCAACCAGGGTAAACATGAGAGGAGAGGCTACTATGATTGAATTTTACCTCCTATTTTACCTTAAGGAAGTGATATCAATGGAAACATCACACAAAGTCATCCATGCTTGGAATATGGCACGAGGGTGATTGGCTGAAGAGAGACTTGGCTTAGCTAATCTATAGCTGGGCGGAATGTGGTAGTCCCATCTTTAGCTGGTTTTTGCAATAATTAATGAGAAATTGTTTCACTTGGTTTTCATGTGTAAATGTATTAGTTTATATGTCAATTTTATGGCTGATATATTTATGGTATTTCTGTTGTTACTATGTTGGTTATATATATGTTTTTTTTCAACAACTATGTATGGCTCTTAGTATGTTTTTAATTGTAAATGAATGGACAATGTATCTATGACCTAATAGATGATAATGTAAAAAATGACATGAAGGAACAATAGTTTTGAGTGATTCTAAGATAAGTATGAGATCCTTATGCTTAATTCTGTTGTTTACACCTATAGATTACATGTTGGTGATATGTTTGACGAAATGCTTATCATGGCTAGTAGGGGTCTAGTGAAGGACTTGTTGAAGTATTTGCTTTATCATCATTGTTTCCCTGTTATTTTACTACTCTTAAGATATCATTTCATTCTGGGCAGTGACCTAGGCTCTGGGCTGGAAAAATAGGTTCAAATCCCAGGGATGCTGACATAAAATTGGACAAATGATTCCTTGGATGTTGGTTTGTAGGCCCGTGAGAGCGTCGAGAGGGAAAGTGATAAAAAAAATCAGTGGGACCGAGGGATAGACTACCTGAAGTGTTGGTATGGTTCTCAGGGGTCCTGTAGCTAATGTGGAAGGTCTATATGTTATGTTTTCGTTGATTCCATTTCCTTAAGGTCATATAGGAGGTTGAATCCAATCATAGTAGCCTCTCGTTGCATGCTTAGCTTTGTTGTTTGAGTACTTGGGTAGATGTGGGAGGATGATGTTACATCATATCTCTCACTTGACAAGCATTAATTTAGGCTCGTGGAAAAAAAAATTGCTCAAAAGGAAGGGATCAATTATGAGGATACTTTTTCCCCCACAACAAAATGGGCTTCCATCCATACTATATTTTCCTTGAAAGATCAAAATGGTTGGAAAGTCCATCAAATTGATGTAAAAACAGATTTCTTGAAAGGAGATATGAAATATAGGAATTTTATGTCTCAACCAAAAGGATTTGTTGTGAAGGGTCAAGATCACAAAGTATGGAAGCTTGTCAAATCCTTGTTTGACCTTAAACAATCACCGCAAGCCTCTTATGCGAAATTTACTGAGCATCTTCTGAAACTCAATTTCACACACTATGAGCTTGATGATGCAAGTTTGTTTGTAAATAAAGTGGGGAAAAATAATGCTATATCTCGTCGCGTATGTAGATGAACTTCTGATTACAGGGAAAAATGAAAATTTCATTGCATCGATGAAGAAGGATTTGAGGAAAGGTTTTGCAATGATAAATTTGAGATATGTTCACTACTGTCCTTGTATTGAAGTAACATAACATCTGAAGTTTATATTCCTCTTTCAAAAGAAGTACATTGGAGACTTGTTGAAAAATTTTGGCATGGTTAAGTGCAATCCTTTGACTACGCCAATGGAACATAATTTAAAGCTCACGTCCATTGAAGTTAAAGAATTATAGGATGCAACAAAGTACAGATAACTCATAGGAGGTCTCAACTACCTGAATACTACTAAATCGTACATTTCATTTGTTGTTGGAATCCTATATAAGTTGATTTAAAAGCCTTGTGAGGGTCATTGGTCTACTACACAAAGACTTCTAAAGTACTTAAAGGGAACTCAAGGCTTTGGATTCATGTATATACAAGTGGATGCCTTCATCTTGATTAGATACTCTGATTTAGATTTTGATGGAGATAAAGAAACTGGTGTATCTACTTTAGATTATGCTATGAATTTTGGATTAGGAGTTGTCTCCTGGAGGTCACAAAAATAATCAGTTCCACCAGGTTCCACAATTGAGGCAAAATATGTGCCAACACCTGAAGCAACAAAGGAAATTGTATGGCTCCAGAAAATTATGGAAGATTTGCAGGAGAAACAAGTGCATTCAACTCCTCTTTTGATTGACAACACTTCTGCAATAAAGTTGGCCAAGAACCCAAAGTTCCATGATCAAACTAAGCACTCCAATACAAAGTATCAGTTGATTCAACATCAAGTTGAGACCAAGACTATCTACCTATGAAATTGTTTCACAACTAGGTAAATTACAGACATCTTCACCAAAGCAGTTGGAAGTGGAAAGTTTGAAAGATTCAAAATGATGCTTGGACTCACCAATATCCCTTCAGATTAAGGCATGGAATGTTGACACCTAATCCCAAGGGATTCAAAAATTCATGTTAATATTGTAAACAAAAAAATAAAGAGGCATTAGAAGATGAATCCCAATGGTCTCCCTCTCCTTGTATATATCCATGTTTTCTCTTAATGCAAAAGAAATTCATTTAGAGTTACAAACACAAACATGGACTCACATTATGAGGGAGGAGTTGTCACCTAATGTTATATTTAAAAATAATAAAATAATACTTTCATTAACAAATTTGAAAATAGTAATAACTAAACAAATCAATGTTCCCAAAAATAAAATGCTTCAAATTTCACCTTAATTTTACATCAACATTATTTGGAGAAATAAATTAATTAAAAGAAAAAAATAATTTGACTTCTTAGTATGAGGGAATATGTACTTCTTCACTACTTAATTGACTTAATATGGAGTTAATAGATGGCATGTAAAAATATTATTATTAAGATTATATGATGTATAATTAATTTTAGATTCCAATTGACATTCAATTTGTAAAAGAAAAATATATTAGTAACAAAAAATTAGTGTCAACCATACATAAAAATTCCATATTAAGTAACACACTTTTCTATCAATTTTACAAAGATAAAAGTAAACTAATTTAAATAATTTTTCTTTTCTTATATTTTCACTTTCCATTGTCATTTATTCCATTCTCAATATGTAATATTTAAAAAATATCAATAATAGAAAAAATTAATGTGAGGTATAAATAAAATATCTCAATATGCATGTTCAATAAATTTTTTTAGCACCATATATTTATGGAGAGAGAAAGAATGAGAAATTTCATATTCTATTAATAGGTCTTTCTAATGTAAGATAAGAGGGAGATTTGTAATTCCTTCAATATTTAATAAGAAAACTAATTCAATGTGTTTGTATATATATATATATAGAAAGAAAGAGATTGATTATATCCTATAAATATATGTTTTTTAACTCTTACCGAATATGAGGGAACATGTATTAGTATTTTAATATGAAAATATGAATCATAAATTTTTAAACTAGCATAAATCCATTTTAATATTTTAACAATGGATTTACCAAGAATCTAGAGGAATAAAATTTCTTGAAGTGCAATTTTTTT
>APFE031017500.1:2597-13686 GCA_000404065.3 Pinus taeda
GAACATGCATGACTTCCTTCAATACGAAGGGTTTACCAGACTCCCTCTCAAAGGAAATGGTACCAATACTGGTCACACTGTATGTACCATCATCGCCCATCTCGATGTGCACTCCAAGATATTTTTCCTCCAGATCAGAAAACAAATATCTATCTCCCGTCATGTGAAAAGACGCACCACTGTCCAAGAACCACACCGATCCCATCACACTTGAAACCAAGCATGCGATCAATGAAAAATCAAGCTCAAACTGTGAGGCTAGAGCCTCTCCTGCTGCAGATCCAGCAACTTGCTTGTTCTTCTTCTTCTGCGGAAAATTAGTGGCATAGTGTCTGTGCTAGTGACAGTGAAAACACTTCACCTTGGACATGTCCTGCTTCTTTCCTTTCGCACCAGACTGAGAAGCTTTCTTGCTCTTCCCTTTCTTTGCTTTAGCAGCCAAAGCGCAATTTTCTTCATCATCTCCCTTTGATGAAGATCCGTCCCTGGTACTCCGCCTGATCTCCTCCTGCACAAGATCTGACCACAGTCTTTCCCATCCTGGCAATTTATCCCCACCATTGACAGAGTTCTGATAGGAATTCCAACTCTTCGAAAGACTAAGGAAAGCCAAGCTCACCAAGTCCTCATCATCGACAGTAACCCCCACACTTCCTAGCTCATCTCAACACTAAGTGAACTTCGTGAGATACTTGGGCTTAATGTCACCCTTCTCGCATTTGATGTTTCTGAGTTTATCTTTGAGCACTAGCTTCCTCTGATCGCTCTTGCTTTGGAATAATTCTATTAACAATTTCCACATCAAATATGGAGTAGCCTTTCCATGGAGGTTGGACACAATGTGATCCTTCACGCCCTCCAACAGAATCCTTCAACATTTTGCGGTCTTCTTTTGCCAAGCATCAGCTTGGGTAGCATCAGTAGGCTTTGGGACGTCCATCTCTATGAACTCCTTTAGCCCGTTATCATCCAATACTGCCTCCATCCTATCCTTCCATGCAATATAGTTCGTACTGCCCTCAAGGGCATACTCCAATCCCAATCCTGTGAAAGACATCTTAGTTTTGACACCAAGAAAACACTGCTGCAAATTCGAATTCCACCAGTTCAAAACTCAACTGCTTCCGATCTAAAATTTGTGAGAACAAAATACTCCTCGTACAGAGATCAACTGTATGGGCATTCACCAGATATATCACCTTCCAAAGGAAGGATGAATCCAGAGGCTACCTGGTCCAATTACAGACTCTACTTGAAGAAATAGAATGTAAACACTTCCTGAATAGTAGATCTGATGATCAATAGCTCTGATACCATGTAGAAATTTTGAATAATAAACACATATTCAATGGAGATTATCTTGATCATGTACTATTGTGAAATACATACACAATACATAAGCTCCTCTTTGTTGATCATCAATATAGCAGCATCAATAACAATAAATCATCAAGAGCATGCACACATTAACACAGTATGTAACCTGGGGAAAGCTTACAGCTGAAAACCCCACACCATCTGTATATTAATGATTGAGAACATGTAACATTACAATAGTCAATACTTCTCACAAGTATCCAGCACTATCTCCACCTGTTACACACAATACAGCTCAGATCTGATCTCCAAATCTATTCCACTTCTTGCTTGCCTCCACTGCTCAATACCTGCACAAGAATGGATGAGAATGGTTGAACCAAACTTGTATTTACCTCAAAAGAATCACTCACACTGGGAATCACATGAGCAGAGGCTATAATCACTTGGTATTGGCTAATTCTCATTGGCATAACTCAATCCCATTGATTGTGCAAATCCTCATGCACAACTATAGTCACAACTGATAGCAATCTGATCCTCTAACACTTGTCCCTACTGAACTGAACATGCACTGACATGCAACTGAGTTAACTGATGTATTCTTTAGTTGCATTATGAGTTAATAATTAGTTTAACAACTCATCATTAGTCTATTTGCAGTTAGAATAATTACAACTAGTTTAACCAAGTCAAACTGAACACAACTCCACAATCAACTCCACCAAACTCAACTGATTGAGTTCTAACTGAAGTCATGCATGTAACAACTCAACTGACCCACAAAGAAAATGTATTTCCTTCTAACAGCTGCATGTGCCACATCTGTAGCTCAAACTGAAGTGCTCCAAGAGAATAAGATAAAGTTTATAGTCTAAATATTATTATAAGCTAATAATATTTGACTTTTCTATTTTTGACAGCCAGTCTAAAAATAGACTTTGATCACTCCTGCTATGATCACTCTTGCTGTGATCATCCCTGCTGTGGTTACTCCTGCTGTGATCATCCCTGCTCTGATCCAAAAATAGAACTTGTGCCATAATTTGCATGCGGGCCCACTTAGTGAAGGCGACTCTTTTCGCTAAGCTCCATCATCTTGTTGCAATCTCAACATTGACTTACTGAAGGCTTCAACCTTCTCTTTTCTTCCAGGGACCACGTTTCATAAATTTTCAAACTGGATCCATGAATATCAATCAAACATCAAACAGATCTACAATCAACCAACTTCCTTGTACAAATACTGAATCAATAATTTCTCACAGCAACCAAACACCAATTTAGAACCCTGAACACTATAGTAATAAGAAAAAGTATCTAAAACAAATTTCAAGAAGGGTCTGCAACTTCATCAATAACAACCTATGAGTATCCACACCTACGCTTTAATCTAGACTGCGAACCTCTGCACCTGCACTGTGTTTCACCTGCGGACCTCCGCACCTACGCTGTGTCTCGCCTGCGAACCTCCACACCTGCACTATGTCTAGCTTGCAAACCTGCGGGTATAGATAATTTATCAGACTTCAATTATACCCCAAACTATCATATTTACAGATCCAATCATGCGCCAAAGATATCTCAACCCATCAGCAGATCTGTCTTGTAATGCTCAGGTTTCTCCTTGATTCAGGTCCAACTATGACTCACCAACCGATCACCAGTATTTCAGATCTTGCTCTTCTAAAGATATTCAACACATCTATACCCCGCAAAATGATCTCCTTTCCTTTTTATAGACTAGGCCTTACTCAAACCATGTTCCAAAACCATAGATATCCAATACTAGGGACCCAAAACCTAGGTTCAATACTTTTAGATGCAAAACCACAGACCAAAACCATAGGATCAAAAATCTCAGACTAAATACCATGGACCAACCATAAGTTTTCCCACGTGTGCGCATTTTTCTCTGCATGAAAGTGCATGTACTTTATGACCGCACTTTTTGTTCAGTACACCTGCAAACATGTATGCACCTTTTGTTCGGTGTACCTGTGGAACCTGCTGATGACCACAGCTTTGTGAACAAGAACATGTGGTTATCTCATTTTCTACTACTTGAGAGCCTGAACTTGTGATTTGCTACTTGAGTGAATTTCCATCAAGGACAACACTTATGTCATCGAGCCAAACCTGTGCCAAACCTGTGCCAAACCTATGACATAATGCCAACAATCTCCCCCTTTGGACTTGATGGCAACCCAAAGTCACTCAAGGTCTTTCCTCACCCTTTGACATCAAGGGAAAAGGGTTATGCTCCCCCTGAATACATGCTGAAATCTCCGCTCTGCTGTGTTTTCCAAGCTCCCCCTGACATATAAGCAAGATCTGCAAGAGGATGTTCTACAAAAGAGATCTGACTTTATACATCATAACTAACCTTCCTATCACCAAAGACTTCATACATACGACACCCAACAAAGAGGGGATACATGATATAATAAACACATTACATTATTCATCCCAGTCATAGTGGGGCAACCAAGACAGGCCATTACATGACCTTGACAAAAGAAGTATAAGACATAATATTAGCAGCAATTGTCAATCATAGATCAGTATCCATGTTCTCCTTCTGCACTTGCTCCTCCTACTATCAAAACAACTGAAGAATTGAACCAAGATCTTCTACGATAATACCAACAATGAATTATTAGAAGAATATATGCTCCCCCTGAACCTATGCCAGATGGTGTCTGACAGACCCATATCGGACTCTTCTCATCCTTGCTTTTCTTCAAGTCGACTGTACCCACATAAACCAGCGTATGTATGCATATACCCCATATGAAACTCACGTACAATAGACAAGATTCAACAGCAATATGATGCATCAACTACCCCCAGCTTCTGTCTAAGGTATTCAAAGGTCTCCCTGGGCAGTGGTTTGGTGAGAATATTAGCAATTTGTTCCTTAGAGGGAACATACTCCAATTTGACCTTTTGTTCAAGCACCGGAGAAAATGATACTTGATCGGTATGTGCTTCGTATTTGAATGCATGACAAGATTCTTTGAAATACTGATTGCACTTGTATTATCACAAAAAATGGAGATAGGTGGAGTACAAGTGATTTGGAGATCTTGCAATGTTTGCATCATCCAAGGAGTTGTGTGCAGCAAGATGCCGCAGCTACATATTCTGCTTCAGCTGTAGATAACACAATAGAGCTTTGTTTCTTGCTGAACCAAGATACTAATCTAGGACCCATGAAAAATGCACCACCACTAGTGCTCTTCCTGTCATCCATGCTTCCTTCCCAATCCGCATCTATGTATGCATGAAGTGTGAGATCTGTACCTCTAGGATACCATAAGCCATAGTTTTCAGTTTCTTGAAGATACTTGAAAATTCTCTTAACTGCATGAAGATGAGTTTCCTATGGATTTTCCTAAAACCTTCCAACTATTCCCACTGCATGCATAATGTCTGGTCGGGTACCTGTTAGATAGAGCAAATTACCAAACATTTTTTGACTGCATATCATGGATCTATAAGTTGGTTGATGTACTGCTACCGATTCATCATTTGCGTTGAGGCTGCATCCTGTCACCATAGGGGTACATACTGGTTTTGAATCCTCCATCCCATATTTCTTCAAGATCTGCTTGAGATATTTGGTTTGTGATAGAAAAATTTCGTCTTTGTTTTGTTGGACTTGTAGACCAAGAAAATATGTGAACTCACCAAGCATGGACATTTCAAACTCTTTCTGCATTACCAAGGAAAATTTTCCCTTGGAGCCTATTTAAGGCCATAGAGAGCCTTTTTGATTCTGCATACAAGTTTTGGATCATTTCCAAGAATAAACACATCTGGTTGTTCAATTTATACTTCTTCATTTAAGTCTCCATTCAGAAAGGCAAATTTCACATCCATCTGAAATACTTTGAACTTCTGAAAGCCAGAGAGAGCAAGGAACATTCTTATAGCCTCAATTCTGGCAACTGGAGCAAAAGTTTCTTCAAAGTCTATGCCTTCTTGTTGCGCATATCCTTTACAAACAATTCTTGCCTTGTTTCTAACCACATCCCCATTGTCATTCAGCTTATTTTTGAAAATCCATTTTGTCCCTATGACATTCTTATCTTTTGGTCTAGGAACCAACTCCCAAGTGTTATTCTTTTCAATATGCTCGAGTTCTTCCTCCATGGCCTTGACCCAGCATTCATGTTTGCAAGCCTCTCTTACATTTTGTGGTTCAGTGGAGGAGAGCAATCCTAGATAGCTTGAAGCTTCTGAAATGGTTCTTCTTGTTTGTACACCTGCCTCTTTCTGCCCCAAAATTTGAGATTCTGGATGATTCTTCTGAACATATCAAGATGGAGTATTTTCCTCTATCCTTATCTGTTCTTCTGGTGCCTCATGGGTTTCTTCTTTGTATTGAATCTGATTTGATGTTGATGGATAGTCTCCGCCATCTTCGAAATATTCATATTTTACCTTCCTAGGAGTGTTTCCTTCTTCATCAACCACTACATCAATGCTTTCAACAATTTTACCAAGTCTTTTGTTGTAACATTTGTAAGCTTTGTTATGGGGAGAGTAGCTAAGTAAGATACCTTCATCTTCTCTAGGTTCAAACTTGCCAAGATTTGTATCAGTCCTTTTAATGTAGCATTTGCCTCCAAAAATTTTGAAGTATTTTACTGTGGGAGTCTTACCGTACCAAAGTTCATGAGGAGTCTGAGTGCTATTTACTCAGACGTTTGTCTTGTTGAGAATAGTAACAGCGGCAAATGCGGCTTCACCCCAGAAGGTTGCGGGAGTTCCAGACTCATCAAGCATAGCACGAGCCATTTGTTGAACCGTTTTGTTCATCCTTTCCACTACTCCATTTTGCTAAGGAGTCCTTGCAACAGAAAATTCCCTTCTTATTCCATGTTCTTCACAAAAATCGAAAAATTCATCTGAGGTAAATTCCCCTCCTCGATCAGATCTGAGACATTTTATTATGTGATCTAATTCGTTTTCAACCAAAGCTTTGAATGACTTGAATTTTTCGAAAGCTTCATCTTTATACTTCATGAGTCCTATCCAACACATCCCTGAAAAGTCATCAATGAACAATATGAAATACTCTTCTCCTTGAGGTGACCTCTTCCTAGTTGGACCACATATATCGGTGTGGACAACTTCAAGTGGCCTACTAGCTGATCCTTCCTTCTCAGGGAAATTAGTTCTAGTTTGCTTACCAAATTGGCATGATTTGCATATTGTATTGTCTGGAATTCTGTTGTCAAGAAGATCATGAACTGCCTGATATTTGCATGCTTTTCTAATCTGAGAGAAGCTAAGATGCCCTAGTCTTCTGTGCCATAGCCAGTGTTCATCATTCTTGCTTAAATAGCATTGTTGGTGTTCTACCTTGAGTACGTATAAGTTATTTGGAGTTCTTATGCCTCTGATCATTGTTTTTCCTATATCAAGCTCATGAACAATACATCCATTTGATCAAAATATTACCTCAGTTCCTTGATCACACATCTGACTGACACTCAATAGATTATGCTTTAAGCCATCAACATACATAACATTTCCAGCCTTGACCTTTTCTTTCATATGAACAGAGCCTTTACCTTTTATGAATGCAGGGGTTTCATTTCTGAATGAGACCTTCTTTTCCTTTTCTAAGGCACTATATGACTGAATTTTTTATTTTTTTTTACTTGTCATATGTTTCGAGCATCCACTATCGATGTACCATTGATTTTCCTGTCGTTCCGCATATAAGGCTATCCCACATCTTTCTGGTTGCGTTTCTTTCTTTTTCCATGTTTTGGAACTCAATGAAGCTTGCTCCTTCTGAGTTGTTTGCCTAAACCTGCTTCTGCATTCAAAGTCTTCATGACCGAAATTGTTACAGATAGAACATTCTATTTCATTTTCAAGAGCAGAGAAGTTATTGTAGGTTCTTTTCATGATTCCTGTCATACTCCTTTGTTTTTGAGCTTCCCTAGTCATGATGGTCTTATAGGCAACACATTGAGCAACTTTATGACCAAAGTTATGACAAGAGAAACATTGGCCATTGAAGAAATTCCTGTGATTATCAAATCTACCAACCATATGATTGTAGTTTCCATCCATTCTTGAGCCAAATTGAGAATGATTTACCTGTGGTCGGTTGAGGCTTATGTTCATCCTTGACATGGATTGACCCCGATTTACTTGTTAATCCTTGGTCATTCTCAAAGAAAATTGTCCCTGATTTCCGTGGTGATCTGCATTATACTTTTGTTGTTGATTGTCAACTTGTTCACTTCTCCTTGCTACATCAAGATAACTTTTGGAGGTGGATGGCTTTTGCGCTTGCTTCTGAGCTTGAGATGCTTCTTCAGAATATCCAAGACTAGTCTTGATTAGAGGAGAACGTTGCACTTTGATAATCTCATCTAGAGTTTCAGACCCTTTAGCAAACCTGAGATTAAGGGCTTTTGTTTTCTCAATTTCTTTCCTAAGTCCCACAATTTCACATTCTAACCCTTCATTGTGTTTATCTTTTTCAACAAGTTGGTATGTTAGAGTATCTATAATCATATTCTTTTCCTCTAAACAAACTTTAAGTTTAGAAATTTCTTCATAAAGACCTTCTTCATTTATGCCATCCAAGAAATCATCATCTTCAAAAGCCATCAAAATTCTATCATCATTACCTTGTTCATCTTCATCACTATTTGACAATCCATCACTGTCTTCATGTGTGTAATAGATCTTCTTATTCTGTTTTCGGTTCCATATAACAGGTTCCTTACCTTTGTCTAGTTTATCATTATAAGGACATTTTGCAGCATAATGACTGACTCTTCCACAAGAAAAGCATTTGAAAGGTAGCTTACCTCTAAATCTTCCAGTTCCTCATTGAAAGTTCTTGAAAAAATTTGATTCTTCCTCTTCTTCTGACATATGTCCTGACTCATAGTAATCTCCTTTTCCTAAAGCCTTGAATGTAGCTTCTCTCCTGTCTAATGGTCCTCCTTTTCTCATTTCGTAAGTAGTTAGAATTTCGTGCAGCTATGACATGGTAAGGTTTTGTAGGTTCTGTTTTTCTTCTATGGCAGAAACTTTTGAATCAAACTTGGGAGACAAGGATCTTAGAACCTTTTCAACCAAAACAACTTCTTTTATTTCTTCACCCAATTTTTTCATACAATTTACAATCTCATCTATACATAGGAAATAGCTAGCCACACTTTCATCATTATGCATTCTGAGACTTTCGTATTGAATTCTAAGAGTTTGTAATTTTTCTCGTTTTACTTGTTCATCTCCTTCATAGCTCAGAATGATCTTATCCCATATTTCTTTTATGCTTTTGAGCTGCATAACCTTGACGAATTCTGATTGAGATAGACTTCCTAATAAAGTATTGATAGCTTTTGCATTTGTTTCATACTACTTCTTACCAGTTGCATCTATAGGAGTTGTTGATGGAAATGTGTATTCTGTTTCCACAATATCCCAAACTTCTGTACCAAGAGATTGAAGATAGGCAATAATTCTTACCTTCCAATAGACGAAGTTTCTCCCATCAAAAATCGGTGGCATAATAGATGCTTCCCTTTCGTAGTTGCTCATGATGATAGATCTTCCTTCAAGCGATCAAGCTTTTCCTGAAGGACCTGCTCTGATACCAATTGTTGGAAATAATACTGAGAGGGGGGTGAATCAGTATTATCAAATTCTTTTTAAATTTATACAAACATTTGCAGATCTGACTAATGAAACTTGCGTATACCTTCCAGACTTATAATTTAATTTATTCTTCAGATGTTGATCATTAATCTGTGTGTCAGAACCATATAACAGTAAACAGGAATAGGAAAAATAGAGCAGACAGTCACACCAAAGAACACAAGATATAAGGTGGAAACCCAATGTGGGTGAAAACCACCTGTTGCAATATGTCTCTATATTCTTTCAATTAGAAACTTCTTTTTACAATGATTTTGTACTGGTGCAGTCTTATACTAGCACGCATACTTCAACCTGTAGAAGGCTACAACCTTCTCTCGTTCTCTAGACTCTCCTGGAAGGGAGCTACAACCCCCTTAGCTCTTGTACTAGCTGAGGTACTAGTACATAGGTGCTAACCTACTGAAGGCTTCAACCTTCTCTTCTCTTCCAGGGACCACGTTTCATAAATTTTAAGACTGGATCCATGAATATCAATCAAACATCAAATAGATCTGTAATCAACCAACTTCCTTGTACAAATATTGAATCAATAATTTCTCACAACAACCAGACACCAATTCAGAACCCTGAAAACTGTAGTAATAGGCAAAAGCAGCTAAAACATATTTCAAGAAGGGTCTGCAACTTCATCAATAGCAACTTGCGAGTATCTGCACCTGCACTGTGTCGAGCTTGCGAGTCTCCGCACCTGCGCTTTAATCTAGACTATGGACCTCCGCTGCTGCACTGTGTGTCACCTATGGACCTACAAACCTGCGCTATGTCTCGCCTGCGAACGTCTGCACCTGCGTTGTGTCTAGCCTACGGACCTGCGGGTATAGATAATTTATCAGACTTAAATTATACCCCAGACTATCAGATTTACAGATCTGATTTGTTGGCATTATGGCACAGGTTTGGAGCTATGCCACAGGTGTTGTCCTTGATGGCAACCTTCTTTGGTAACAGATCTCAGTTCAGGCACTCAGAAAGTAGAAAAAGACATATACACGGGTTCATCTAGACGGAGGCGCGTATACACGCGGGTTATTCATTACAAAAGCGCGTATATGTTGGTGATCATTCTTTTGGTCCATGGCAGTTAGATCTTGGAACTTGAACCTATGTTTTGGACCATGGCGTCTCGTCAATTGTGTCGATCCCTAGTTTTGGGTTCATGGTATTGAAATGTTATGGTTTTGGACCATGGTATTGGGGAAGGCCTAGGACTATAAAAGAGGAAGGAGATCTTGTGACAAATCACCATCTGGATTATTATTGAAGATCTTAAAAAGTGTTAGAGCTGGTATATTGGATGGTGACGCAGATCTGGATCTGAAGGAAGGAGGAACCTTAGCGCAAAAGGAAGGATAAGGTCTATTCATGGGTCATAATATTTAAGCCTAATTGATAGTATCTCTGTATGATTTTGATCTGCTTGATGTGGCGCTTATCTGATCTATAAGTTTGATAATCTGGGTTAATTAGTGATTGAATATCTGGAAGAGTGTGTTATATATCTATACGCAAGTTCAGTAAAGCGAAGGCGCGTATACACGCAGTTTAGGGGACGTAAAGGCGCGTATACGCAAGTTGTTCCATACGCAGACGCGTATGTACGCAAGTTGCAGACTGTTGAAATTGTGTATATGCACTAAGCTATGATCTAGCTATTTCTGGTTATTGCTGTTGTGTTCTAGGTTCTGTTGTGTGGTTTCTGGTACTGTTTTTGGGTACAGTTCGCAGAGAAGTATCTACTTGACTTCAGATCCAGTTGGTGAAAAGGAGTTTGGTTGATGAAGAATTTCTTGATGATCGTTTGATGTTCATGGATCCAGTCTGAAAATTGATGAAACGTGGTCCCTCGAAGAAAGAGAAGGTTGTAGCCTTCTGTAGGCCAGCACCTACGTACTAGTATCTTGGCTAGGACAAGAGATGAGGGGGTTGTAGCTCCCTTCCAGGAGAGCTGGAAAACGAGAGAGAGTTGTAGCTCTCTGTAGGTTGCAGCCTGCGTACATTGTAAACAGAAGTTTCTAATTTAAAGAAAGATAGAGACGAATTGCAGCAGGTGGTTTTCACCCACATTGGG
>APFE031017508.1:0-14099 GCA_000404065.3 Pinus taeda
CCTTATCAACAAAAAAATCAGTCAACAAAAGATCTTAAGACAGATACGCAATTTCCTTTTCTCTAGCCTGCGTCGCTACGCACTTCACTTTTTATGGCGCTGCGCACCTCCGCAGCTGTGCCTTCTGTGGCACCTCCGCACTGCGCCTTCGATGGCGCCTCTGTGGCGTCTCCTGTGGCGCCTCCGCACTGTGCCTTCTGTGGCGCCTCTGTGGCGTCTCCGCACTGCGCTTTCTGTGGCGCCTCTGTGGCGTCTCCGTACTGCGCCTTCTGTGGCACCTCTGTGGCGTCTCCACACTGCGCCTTCTGTGGCGCCTTCGCACTGCACCTTCTATGGCACCTCTGTGGCGTCTCCACATTGCGCCTCTGTGGTGTCTCCGCACTGTGCCTTCTGTGGCGCCTCTGTGGCGTCTCCGCACTGCGCCTTCTGTGGCGCCTCTGTGACGTCTCCGCACTATGCCTTCTGTGGCGCCTCTATGGCGTCTCCGCACTGCGCCTTCTGTGGCGCCTCTGTGGCGTCTCGGCACTGCGCCTTCTGTGGCGCCTCTGTGGCGTCTCCGCACTACGCCTCCGCACTTCCGCAGCTGCAGCGCTTGAGAGATCACCCTTCACAGATTCACTTTCCACTTCACTTTCATATAGATCGAGCTTTTGAAACAATAACCCAATATTTTAGATCTTAAGATATTCAACCCAAAAGCATACCCAAGCCAAATGATCTCCTTTGCTTTATATAGGCAAGCTCTTCCTCAAATCATGGACCAATACCACGGGCCAAAACCAAAACAAACCAATACCATCAACTCAATACTAGGGATCAACACGTCGGTCGAGATGCCATGGTCCAAAAACCATAGGTTCAAATTCCAAGGACTAACTACCATGGACCAAAGGTAAGTTTTCCCACATGAAATAAACTTTTCTCTGCATAAAATTCCGTGAACTTTTCTCCACATAAAATAAACTTTTATAAACTTTTCTCTGCATAAAATTCCATGAACTTTTCTCCTGTGTACTTCTTAATTCTCATCATATTGAGAGCCATGCCATGGGTGTTGCCATAAAGTACAACATCTGTAACATATACGCATACCAGAAACATAATGCCAACAAATATGTTGTGCGATTGATTCCTTTGTAAGTTATAAGTTATCTTGAGTAGCCACTTGCTTCATCACATATAATATTTCTTTTACCTCCTACCAAATATCTCCTCCAGGTCTTATTGTTCATATTGCACCAATAATGGGTATTTTGTATTCCTCAACTAGAGCTTCACGCTCATTTTACCATGTTGATATTCATTTATGGTTCTAGTCATGTATTTGGTCATTTTTTCATGCAATTGCATTGACATTTTGATTCTTTCCTTATCCCTATCAGCGTTCACTCTATATTTTCTCAAAATTCCAGTTGGTGCATCTGAATACTCTCTGCTCCATCCAAAGAGGTACTCTATAGCTGAGAAGGCTTGCTTTATTAATTCCCATCTCCCTTTAAAATCACCTTACAACTATGATAATAAAGATATTGTTTTGTTCAGGGTGATCATACCTTCATAGACTATATTGATGACTTCTTCTAATACCTTTACCTCCTTTAAGATGTCTTCCTTGAAATATTCTTTGTGCGAACTTGAGGCTGGAAGAGCATGGTTCTTGGAACACAACCTATCATTTTCTCGTTGGGCCCTCACCAAATCCTCTTTTAAATCCACTTCATCTACCAATCATTCTACATTATGTGCAGTGGAAATAGTGAATGCAGATCCAATAGAGGCTATGGAAACTGGGTTGGCCATAGTGTTGACCACTATGAAATGCTAAATGATAACTGGCGTAGGCTTCTTTGGATCTCCTACCAAGTGCTTTCATCTCTCTTGATATATCTTGTTCTTGAATTGATCAAATATAAAGTGTGAGAGATCTCATACTCACTCTTATTCCTCAAAGGTACCGCCTGCTTCATCAATTGAAAGGTGTCCTCTAGTAATGGGTGTAGGAGGTTGGACATCCAAAAAGGGTATGCTTTTTTATAGTTGTAAGTTATTTGACACAATGTCTTCTTATTATTTGTTAGATAGTTGTTCAATAATGAGCTCCTCCTCTAGCTGCTTGGATAACTCTTCTTCTCTTTTCTTAGCTTCTTCTTCATTTTGTTTCCTTTCCTCTTCCCATCTCTTCTTCTCTTCCTCTTCACTCTTCTTAAAGGCTTATTCTTCTTTCTTATTCTTTACCTCTTCTTGTATTTTATTCTCAAGTGCTTTCTCTTTTTTCTTCATCTTCTATTCCTCTTGATTTTTCCTCACTTATTCTTTTTCTTGCTTCTTTTTTGCTTCCTATTTGGATTGTTTCTTGGCTTCCCACTTGGCCCTTTGTTTCTTTAATATTTATTTCTTGGCCTCTTTCTCCTACTTTCTCTTCAACACAACTCTACTTTCTTCTAGATTCGTGCCCTCCTGTAAGTTGTCCTCTAAATGTTCAGGGTTGTTTAAAGGATGAGAGGTGTTATCCCCTTGGGATGCTTCCAAGGCTTTGTAGGAATTGAATAAGGTCTTTACCTTCTCCTCATCTTCCTTAACAAACGAAGCATATGCCCAACTATAATTGACTGCTTGACGATGTTTGGTGGTAATGTCCTTCATATCATATTCGTGAAAACTTAAGTTCACCAAAACTAAAGTATTCCAAATCCTTGGATTCTGCCTCTACATCCTTGAAATATTTAATACAATAGGCTCCAATATTCAAAGGAAATGTAGGCCAGGGAGCTTTCTTGTATTTCACCAAGGAGCTAGTCATTCATGTAGTAAGTTGGTACACTACTTCTTGCATTACCACTTTGTCTGTGATGAATGTACATAATTTGTGAGGGGGATTGTCTGCACCATATCGTGATATATGTGGCATCTCCAAGCTTGTGAACCATTCTGCAATATCCTGCAAGGATTCTCTAGCTCTTTCCGACATACACAGAGGATGTGCCTAAAACAATCTCTGATATAGTTTCAATAAGAAGTGTTCAATGATTCAATCATACATCCCTCTGTATACCATGCACCATAGAATTTTCCATTATGTGTATGGGTGGAATTTTCTGATTGGAACTCCATCATCCCAGTCCCTCAAACTTGAATATGGCACATAAGGCATCTAGAAAGTATGATGCCATGTAAAACTCTATTTTCTCTCTTTCTGAGACATTCTTCACCCTTTTAATATTTTTATGAATGGATGAGGCCAATATATATTCCCAAGTCGAAGATGGTTCTGTTCATGGTACATGCATATATCATAGGAACCCAACTTTCCTCGAAAAACTATCCATCTTGTTTACCGTAAATCCTGCAACACATGGCTGCCAACTGTTGGCATTGATGTCAACAAGGTCATGGTCATGGTGCTCCTTGGTATGTGTGATGGTTTCCCTTGATATTGATAGTGAGATGGATGTGTTGGAATCGATGACAAATCTTGAGGTCATGCACTTATGTCAACCTCATGATGATGTAGATTGATTGACCATGATGTGTGTTGATATGCATTAGAATTGATGTTGGTCTTCTTGATGGCACACTCATGTGATGGAATTGATGGAGCTTGTGGTAGCCTATTGGTCATGGAGGAGTTAGAATGTTGGCATGCACAATGATGATTCTAATGTTGCTATAGGTATATGGTTCTCCTATAGTTGATCATACGGATCTACATGTGTTAGAGATGGTTGATGACACACTAGTTGAGTTTTTAACTAGGTCCTCGATAAGTATTCACGTCTATGCCTATAAGGAGAATTGTAGTAGTGATGTGATGACTTGATAATTATGCTACGAACATGTTTTAGGTCTGACATAGGTATTGCATCCTGTGGTGAAGTCTAATGGATAGTGGAGGACTTGTTGGCATACTTTCCAACCTTGTTTGTTGACCCTTCTAGGTAAACTCGGCAGTGACACTTGGGAGGCTTGTTTCATTTACTTGCAAAGGTGGATTGAAGAAAAAATGTTTTACTTCAGTTTTAAGCCCAATTGTTTAGTATGGTGCTTAGATAGAAGTGATAGATTTGAAATGGATTTTCTGGGAAAATGAGGATGGATCTAAAAATTATGAGACATGGGTTTTGTGCAGGACGAACCAAATTAGTTATCTAATAAGAATTTTTTTCAAAATTCGGTCTATATTGAGAGAAACAAAAGTTTCCCTTCCCATTGACATGCACAAAGACCTATGGGAGCGGTTGGGATGCTCCAACTGCATGGAGGGAAGCTTATGGGAGTGATTATGACCCCAAGAGGTTAAATTCACATGCATAGTAGTGTTAAGGGAGAGTCTATGGGTTTGGACAAGATTTTCTCCGCATTCCTCACGGTCTTTAGAAGAAAATTAAGTTGGAAATTCTGAGAGGCTTCCAGAATTAGTGAAAAAGTTGAAAAATAGTTTCAAAAAGTCCTCTCATGATGTGAATGAATTTAGTGCAGTAGTAGTGATCTTAGTGGACTTATTTGGTACAATTTGTGTACTTTTTATCATAGCCCCAATCTCAATTTCTCCCTACATGTTTTATATACTTGATCTTGAAGCCATGTGATGGTTGATTGTGAGTTGATTGAGTTGAGGATGTTAGAGAGTGTGTTAGAGAGTGTTTCATAGTGAGTTGATGCTTCAAACCTTGTGTAGAGCACATATGCTTCAGTATATGGGTGCTAGTTACTGAATAGAGAGTAGTTCTAAATCATGATTAATTATAGATCATATTTGATGCTTCTGGAGTAGAGATTATTTGAGGAAGTATTTTTGTATGCTACTCGAGATATGTTGGTGACCTTCACTCTTGTTTTTGTAGGAGATGCTATTACATTTGGTGCATAGCCTTAGTGTTTTATGTTGTTAATTTTTTTATGCAACATTATATTCTTGTGAGGGTATTTCATATTCAGATTTATATTGCCGTAATTTTGTTTTGGAGAGCACATATTTTGTGCATTTATTTTATATTGATTTGATGATGATTTCTTGTTGTTGAGAGCATGTATGCAGAGCTATTTTATGGTTGAGCATAATGTCTTGGGATCTGTTTTGAAAATAGATGAAAGGAGATACACATGGTGGTGAGGAGAAATGACTTCATGGAGGTGGAGTAGTGATGTTGAAGCTTCAATGAGAGATGGAGGTTTCTCAATCCAATGGTGGTTGGATAATCCAATGGTAGTTGGGCAAGGATCGACTGATCGTGGTGGCCTTCAGTGGATGGTAGTCCGTAGAGATCCATAGAGAATAAAGTATTCTAAGTTGATCCAGTATTATCGAGTCTCCTAGCCAATGGAAATTGGCACTTGTAGATGAGGTCGAGTCTCCATGATGATGGGAGTCATCACACTATGTAAAATATCAATTTCTTGACATAATAGAAATTTAGAGCAGAGCATCAACAACAAGGTTGGTTTTTCTCCCGGAAGGGTTTCCACCAAAAATCTTGTCTCTCATGTGTGACGATGATTTATGTGGATGTGCTTTGATGGTTTGCTTTAGTATATGTTGCTTATATGTTTATTGTTTACTCATATGTTTCTAGCTTATTGTGAGTTGCTGCAATATAAGTGTGCGATTCAGTAAAGTAATAAAAGGAAAAACTGGTATATAGATCACACTACTGATTCACCCCCTCCTCTCAGTAGTGCTCAAAGGTTTCCAACACCAGCATCTGGTAGACGTTCCTGAGTGATTTGGTCTTGTAAATGCCATCAAATATTTGAATGAATTTGCTTGGTTCTTGCCACCAATATTTCAAAATATCTTTTTTTTTAATTGGTGAAGTTAGCAAACCATTTTGTGTTGAGGGTCGTGTTATGCTTGGGAAACTTGTAATATTCAATTATGTGAGATGGTTTGTAAGCTTCTATAGGTTCACCTAGGCCATTTTCGACTATGGTATCATTTTCATCTATAGGTTGAAGAATCCATTCAATTGTATCCACACATGGAAATACAACTAGATGGGATGAAACCTTGTGAAACCATGATTTCTTAACCTTAATATATGCTTGGTGATCTTCTTCATACTATGGCACCTTTGCTTCCTTCTTAGCGAATAATCGATATATATTTTCCTAGGTTATCTTCTCTACTTTATCAATTTAGTATGAAATGTATATATATATATATATTAGGGTGTACTCTAATGAGAGGGATTTCTACCACTCCCTCAATATTGCTCTCCGGTAAATCTCTCTTGGATTTATTCTTGGTTGTTGGATCCATTTCACAAATAGACGATGAAATACTGAAGCAGTTGATATTGATAGTACCTAACATTTAAGAGATATTAATGGTAACAAAAAATGTTAGTCTAACCACAATAAAAAATTCTCTTTAAAATTGGACCACAAGTTTTAATGTTAGGGTGTGATTGGCCTTAGCCACAAATTAGGAGAGCATATTTCAGTTAGCTTAGACAAAAATCACAAAGATATGCAATACATGGGTTTCGACTGCAAATTGAAAGGACAGGTTGTAGGTGAGTTTCAACTATCACATGTGATGGTGACTTGAGGTAACACGAGAATCATGATTCGTTTAGTCACATACCATGAGATTAGTAAGGAGAAAGGTTTGTCTATGATTCGTAGTAGTGGCTTGTGGTGAATAGTAGCTAAGTCATAGACCACAAGGGTAAAGATGAGGCAAGGTTTAATTATAATTTGAAATAGTGGTGTGCAATTATGTGATAAATGTAAATGCTAACTGCAAATGCAATATGTCTTGCTAGAAACATGAAAATTAGGAAATTGAAGGTAGAGGAATGTTCCCTGAGTTCTGTTGGTGTAGGAAGGCAATGAAAAGTTCCAAGGGTTAGTAGGGACTAGTTTAGATATGGGAGAGTAGGATGGTTTATGACACCTATTATGAGGTTAGTGCTAGATTTATATAATGGAGGTCCGAGGTAGGTGAATCCCGGGGAAGGTGGAATGACAGGGTAATATAAATGACGGGGAATATAAGACAAACCTGCAATTGATAAATGGAAAGAGAGAGATGCGGTATTAACCTAGTCCCTAACGCTAGTTGTAGTCGCTAATCGCAGGGATATACTGCAACATGGGGAGGCTTAGTGTGTTGCGAACTCGTGGACACAAAGAAGATGAGTGTTAAAATGAAATGAGGGGTCACCCTTTATACAATACTTTGGCCACATGTACAAGGGTAGGTGCAATATATGTGTGATCACAAGAGAAAATGTAGTATGAGGTGAGGCAGTGTGGTGGAATCCAACTTCCACAAGTTGATTCTCTAGCCAGATTGTTGCAATTTAGTTTGTGATTCCACAAGTTTATTTGCAGTGATACATTACTCAACCACAAATCACATTCTTAGGAGGTAGACGAGTTTTCATTGCAATATGAGATAACGATTTGAAGCAAAGGGTTCTTTATATCTCATACATGCGATGCAAAACAACGATGTGGTTAACTAAATAATTTTGCAACAAGGGTTTCTTGGGCGAAGTTAAAGTGAAAAAAGACTTAGAAAATTTTAGGAGAAGATTAGTTTTGGATAACCATTGTAATGCATTTTCTGAGGACTTCAAAATGGGGGGTCCAAATTTTAGAGTGTTGAAAATTTGGGGGTTGTTGTGGCTGCTACAACAAGAAGCTAGTTCCCTAAACACAAAATCACATCTTATCCCCAAAATTTGACATAATGTCTAATGTACATAATGAATCTCTAAATCACCATTGCCACCTGTTAGGACCCCAGAGTCACATTATGTTGTGATATAATGCAGAGCTTGGGAACATCTAAGTTTGATTTTAATCTACTGTTTTTGGTTTTATCTTATGTTGTAAAATCTGTGTGTGACAACAAAAGAATATTATTTGTAAATTTGCGAAATTTATTTCTACATATTTTCAAGTTTAAGCATTCATGCACTTTGGTTTTGGTGTAGGGTTTTAACAAGAGAAAAAAGAAATATAGAGAACATATTTCAACAAGTTAAACCACGTTTTCATATCTATTTTTTTTTTATGAATTTTGTTCCTTAACAAAGTTACCAACTTAACGAGAATTGTGGTGAGTTCTCATTTTTTGAGAGATTGCAAAAAACATCCCATTTTGAAAAGTATTGATGCAAAATCAACCTTTGTTTTAGAGCATATTTTTTACACTTCAAATTTTCTTATGTCTTAAGTACATATAACTTTTTTAAATGTTAGTGATTTTTATGCCGATTTTGAAAAGTGTTGTTTTTTTTGGGGATTATTTTTGACACTTTAAATTTTCTTATGTATTCAATATGGATAAATTTTTAAAATGTTGGTGATTTTCATGCTGATTTTGAGAAGTGTTGATGCAACATCAACCTTTTTTTGGAGGGGCATATTTTTGACACTTTAAATTCTCTTAAGTATGTATTTAAAAAAAAGTTGGTTATTTAATTATTTTTCAAGTCGTCTTATATTTCTTCTTCTTTTTTCTTCCTAAGATACATGTTTTCAAGTTTGTGTTTTTTATTTTTCCTTGCAATGTTTTTTGTAATGAATTTTTTAATTTTTTCGCAGCGTTAAAAAAAATAAAATTAATATTTTGAAGTTAGGATTTTTATAATTTATGTATCATTAATTAATAATCAATAAACATAAAATATTTGTCACAAAAAATAATAATTTTAAACAATTAAAAAAAATACACACATTGCCATATAGGATATAATTAAAAAAATATACATTTCGGGACATTTTTGCTAAAAATAACATGTCAAATAAAATATTTTTATGGAAAAAATTGCACACAAAAGATTGAAATAATAAACAATTTAACCTAGAAAAATTACTTATCAATAATATTTGGAAAACTTATTTTTTTTATTGGACTATTCCTTTAATATTATAATCTAAAAAAATATATAACTAATTCTCATATTCAACAATCAATATGACCATCAATATTTTTATACTCCAAAGACTAATAATAATATATCTTCATATACAATTATAAAACTGATTTCTCTTTGCAATATAATTCTCCATAAATATTTGGAAATTGCTTTGAAATAACATTAAAAAAATCTTTTTATTTTAAAAAACACACTATAGTATTTGTTAGAACTCATATATCTTTATATTTATTTAATAATTGTTAAAAATATATTTTTTATTATTATTTTCTTTTGAATTACATTACTTTTGAATATAATTATAGAAAAATTACTTATCTCTCTTTTATTGGACTATTTCATTAATATTATAATTTAAAATAAAAAAAACATAACTAATTCTTATGTTCAACAATTAAGAACCAACAATAAACCTAAGGGATTGTTATAGCACTAGAAATACCCTAAAATAAACATCAAATCCTAAGATTAATTTTATAAACCTTGGGATTAATATTATAAACCCAAGGGATTATAAACCTAAAGGAATAATATTAAACCCTAGGATTAATATTAAACCCAAGGGATAATTATTAAAAACCCAAGGGATTATAAACCTTAGGGAATAAAATTAAACCCTAGGATTAATATTAAACCCGAGGGATAATTATTGAAAACCCAAGGGGTTAAACCCTATGATTAATATTATAAACCCTATGAATATTATTAAACTCTAACAATATCAGCCCTTAGAATAATAAAGCCAAGGGATTGATATTATAAACCCATGTGACTAATAAACTCAAGTAACTAACAAAATATAGGGTTAATATTATAAACCCTTAGATTAATATGTCAACCATGGTTTATCAAAATGAATCATGGTCAATCATGGTCAACCATGGTCCAACATTGCATTGTGGAAAATATTGTGTCAATATGAAAATCAACCATGGTCAACCATGGTCCAAGGTCACATTGTGACACATATTGTCTTGATATGAAAATCATTCATGGTCAAGCATGATCAACCATGGTCCAATGTCACATTGCGACAAGGATTGTCTTAGTATGAAAATCAACCATAGTCAACCATGTTTATTTTAGGGTTTATAATATTTGTCTTAGGGTTTATATACCTTGGGTTTGTAATATTAATGCCTTGGGTTTAATATTATTCCACTGGGTTCCTAATCCTTTGGGGTTTTATTATTAATTCTTTGGGTTTATTAATATAAGGGTTCATATTCCTAGGGTTTAATATTATTCCCTCAAGTTTATAATATCAATCCCTTGGGTTTATTAGTCTAAGGGTTCATATTCTTAGGGTTTAATGTTATTCCCTTGGGTTTATAATCGCTTGGGTTTATTATTCGCTTGGGTTTATTATTCACTTGGGTTTATAATTTCAATCATGGCCAACCATGGACAATCATGGTCAATCATGGTCAACCATGGCCCAACATTGCATTCTAACAAAGATTGCCTCAATATGAAAATCAACCATGGTCAACCATTGTCCAACTTCGCATTATGACCATGATTGTCTAGATATGAAAATCAATCATGGTCAACCATGGTCCAACATTGCATTGTGACAAGGATTGTCTCAATATAAAATTCAACCATGGCGAACCATGTTTATTTTAGGGTTTATAATATTAATCCCAGGGTTTATAATATTAATCCCTCATATGTATAATAATATATTAGATTTTGAAATCTTAGAGTTTTTATGATTAATACTAAAAACTCAAGGGATTATAAACCCAAGAGAATAATATTAAACCCAAGGGAATAATATTAAACCCTAGGAATATGAACCCTTATATTACTAAATCCAAGGTATTGATATTATAAACCCACGGGAATAATAAACCCAAGGGAATTATATTAAACCCTATGAATATTAACACTTGGGTTTGTAATATTAATAATCTCTTGGTTTTTTAATATTAATCCAGAGGGTTCATATTCCTAGGGTTTAATATTATTTCCTTGGGTTTGTAATCCCTTGGATTTATTATTTATTTGCTTGGGTTTATAATATAAATCATGGTCAACCATGGTAAATTGTGGTCAACTATGTTTTATAAAATTAATCGTGGTCAACTATGGCCCAACGTTGCGTTGTGACAAAGATTGTCTCAATATGAAAATCAACCATGGTCCAATGTCACATTATGACAAAGATTATATCAATATGAAAATCAAGCATGGTCAAGCATGGTCCAATGTTGCATTGTGACAAGGACTGTCTCAATATGAAAATAAACCATGGTAAACCATGTTTATTTTCGGTTTATAATAATCCCTTGGGTTTATAATATTAATCCCTCATAGGTATGATAATATATTAGGGTTTATGAACTTAGAGTTTTTAGGATTAATACTAAAAACCTAAACCAAAGGGAATAATATTAGACCCTAGGAATATGAACCCTTAGATTAATAAACCCAAGGGAATAATATTAAAGCTCATGAATATTAATGCTTGAGTTTGTAATATTTTTCTTGTGTGTAAGCTTGGCAGTATCTTTCTATTAATCATATGTAAAGTAGGTTGCAAAAAATATGTCCAGTGGCCTCAACTTGCCCGAATGAAACTAGGTCTGTTGGCCACCGATCAACATCATAAGCCACCCAAAACATAAACAGTTTTATTATGTCTATCCAAGCCTTATAGGATTCCATATCTATCACCCATCTATATGTACTACTGAAAATGTAAATGTTATTTGACCAGATCATAAAAACAAAAAAAAAACATCAAAAACTTTCAGAAATTTCATGACTTCTTGGTAGTCAATCATCAGATGATTCTACTGGAGCAAGGTCCTTTGCACTCAACCCTGGCATTTCATTTTATTGCAGGCTTTTTAGCTATTTTCCATGTGGCCAAGGTGGGAATTCTGATGGTACTGATGTACCTGTACTGCCTATGTTTCTCGTTGAATGTCCTTGAGGTTTTTTTCATATTGCTGGGTTTGCTAGGGGCCATCCAAGTTATGGGTTTTTGGCATGGCTCTCGCCAGTAAGATCTTCATTACCCACTAAAGTTGGAGTTACTATTTGAATAGATTCAACCTTCTGCGGGGGTGTCCAGGGTCCATTACCAAAGATTCCCAGTCTTCTGATGGAATCAGTTTGCAGCTTCCTTGACATTCAGGTCCACCTCCCATGATGAGATAACATACTTCATTTGTGCTGACGATCCAACACTGTAAGAATGCATGAGATTTTGAATGTTCTCTTCCCTTGTTTTCCTTGCTTTTTTACATTGGGGCTTGCTGGACGAAGCCAATGGTGATTTCCCTTTCTTGATATTCTGGTTGCTATTGCGATGACACCCTCACTTCCCCGCTCCAACCTCTACCTTCACCATTCTTCCATAGACTGGGTCACCCAAAGACTACGGTACCTCCCGAGCCCTCATCGTAGCGAGAACCAGCAGTGCCAGAGCTGGAGGAGTTTTCAGTTTAGGTAGACTTGAAAGGGCAGTGCACATAGATGGTTCAATAAAATATTTACTATCCAAATGCCAAATCCAGGCTTTACCATCCGTCTCTTTCCTGTGGGAGACCATTTTGGTTCCCCATTTCCTGTTTTGAGGAACGAAAACACAAACAACCCCGACACCAAAGGCCTTTACCTTTGGGCTGGCAGAAGACTCGACCATCTCCATATATTTCAAATGGCTCGGATGCCTTACTCCTCCCAGACTCTCTAATCGACTCTAGGCCATGCCAAGCCTCTGACTCCATGAAGTAAATGTGGCCTTCACAGAATTTACAGACCAGATGCTGGGTGATGACCCCGACTCCCCATACATGCTTCTCTAGGTTGGAAGACTTCCAGAAGTTGTCAGACTCTCTAACTGACCCCAAACCCATTCGGGCCTCAGACACCTAGAATTACAAGACTCATTGACAAAGTTTATAGACAAATTCCTAAATGCAGTCCCTGATTCCCCATACATGCCCATATGATCCAGTAGATTTCCATAAAATGACTAAAATTGACATTCCAGACGCTAACATAGATAGACAACCCAATCCCAATTAACCCATGCACTATCATCGCCAAACCTTTCCATTATGGCTTCAATCCTTGCATCAATATCACCATTTCATGAAATATGAAGCCCTGAGATACATACCAGTAACCCTACCTTACTGTCATGCCTTTGCTGTCGCCTTGGGTGCTCTACATGTGGAGCATTTCTCTAGTGCCATGAGCAACCTTCACCACCTCACCACATCTCTTGAGGTGAAACCACAACATTTGCATGCAAAATGACAGATTTACCACCAGACTTACCACTTGTAAAATCCAAATTATGACGTCCGAGGTCCGCTTTGCCACTTGGTTATGGGTCTTCAGTTCCTTAATTACCTTGAGCATGTGGTTGCATTGGGTGGGCCACCCACTTGCCTTGCTCCACACTTGTTTAATCATAACTTCGATCCTCACGACGGTCTCGCATCCCATCACACCCTGATTGGGGGCTTGAGTTTGTAATATTAAAAATCTCTTGGGTTTTTAATATGAATGTGTTGGGTTTATTGATTTCTTTGGATTGAAATATTAATAATCCCTTGGGTTTTTTTTTAATATTAAATCCTTTGGATTATTGATTTTCTCTTGGATTTTTAATATTAATTTCTTGGGTTTATTAATTCCTTAGTTTATTTATCCTTTGGGTTTATAATATTAATCCCATTGGTTTCCTTATTCCTTGGGTTTATAATATTAATAATCCATTGGGTTTGTAATTCCTTGATTTTATAATATTAATCCTTTTGGTTTAATATTATTCCCTGGGATTATAATATTAATCCTTGATATGTATAGTAATATATTAGAGTTTATAATCTTAGAGTTTTTGATATTAATCTTAGATTTGATATATTAATATAACATATTAAGTTTATAATATATCATATACTAAGTTTATGCCTACGACGTATATCAACCTCATTTATTAATGTGGTTGTGATAGTTTTTAAAATGTCAGTGATTTTCATGAAAATTTTGAAAAGTCACTGGTATAACATCTTTTTTTTGGAGGGGCATATTTTTGACACTTTAAATTTTCTTAAGTATGTATTTTTTTTGTTCAAAAATGTTGGTTATTTAATTATTTTTCAAGTTGTCTTCTTTTTCTTTTTCTTTTTTCTTCCTAAGGTATTTGTTTTTAATGATTTTTCACGCTTGCATTTTTTATTT
>APFE031017513.1:0-22758 GCA_000404065.3 Pinus taeda
TCTCTAGTTATTCTCATACCAAGGATTTGTTTTGCAGCACCCAAATCCTTCATTGCAAATGATTTTTCCAATTTCCTTTTGAGCACATTTATTTCCTGCATGTTAGAACCTCCAACAAGCATGTCATCTACATACAATAACAATATAGTATAGCTGCCATCATTTTTCCTTTTGAGATAAACACAATGATCAGAGTGACACCTAGTATAACCTTGTTTAGACATAAACCTATCAAATTTTAAATACCACTACCTTGGAGCATGTTTTAAGCCATGCAAGCTCTTCTTCAACCTGCACACTAGCTTATCCTTCCCTTTTACCTCATATCCTTGTGGTTGTTGCATATATATCTCTTCCTCCAAATCCCCATGGAGAAAAGTTGTCTTTACATCTAACTACTCAAGATGAAAATCTTCAACTGCTACTAGACTTAAAATAGTTCTGATTGAAGTAATTTTAACAACAAGAGAAAATATTTCATCAAAACCAATACCTTTCTTCTGTGCAAACCCCTTCACCACAAGTCTAGCTTTGTACTTCTGTTTTCCTCCATCTTCCTTCAGCCTATAAACCCATTTATTCTACAATGTAGTTTTAGCTGCAGGAAAGCTGACTAAGTCCCAAGTCTGGTTATGCATTAAGAAGTCCATCTCTTCTTCCATGGCTAGCTCCCACTTCTTCCTACTTTCGAACTGCATTGCTTCTTCATAACATTTGAGTTCACTAGAATCAGTCAACAATAAATAATATAATGAAGGAGAGTATTGTTCTGGGGGTATACTTATCCTGGTAGATCTTCTAACACCACTTTCAGGTGTTTGGGGTGCTTGTTGCTATTGTGGTGGTTGTTGTTGTTATGGTTGTTGATTATTATTATTTTCGGGCACCTTTACTTTTTCAGTGATCTCATCAAGAACTATGTATTCCTTGTTTTATTTTTCCTGTTTCTTTTCCTGCAACTGATTCTTATACAATACATTTTCATTGAATATTACATCTCTGCTCCTAATGATTTTGTGATTTTCATAATCATATAAGCGATAACCAAATCATTAACACCATATCCAATAAAGGTACATTTCTTTGATTTTGCCTCAAGCTTTGTTCTGTTTTCTTTATTAATATGTACAAAGGCCTCACAACCAAAAGGCTTTAAAAAAGAGTAGTTTACCTTTTTACCTATCCATGCTTTCTCTGGAACAACACCATCCAAGGAAATTTAAGGCGCTTTGTTTATTAGATAAAAAGTAGTATCTACAACATCTACCCAAAACTATAAAAGCAATCCTGCATGCAATCTCATGCACCTTGCACGCTCCATGATTGCTCTGTTCGTCTTTTCTGACACACCATTTTCTTGTGGTGTTCTTGGAATTGTCTTCTCTCTGTGAATTCCATGCTCTGAACAATGCCTATCAAACTCTTTGCTGTAATATTCACCTCCATTGTCTGATCTGAGACACTTCAATTTCTTTCCTGTCTCAATCTCAACCAAAGCTTTCCATTTCTTGAAAGTATTCAATACATTATTATTAATACAATAAATCCAAGTTTTTCTAGTTTCATCATCAATAAAAATAACATAATAACGAAAGCCACCGAGAGATGATACCTGACTTATTTTCTTTCCCAACTCTCAGAATTTTGACTCTCTTCTGCTTTCCATAATGCAATTCTCACAGAAGTCTAAATCAACATTCTTCAAACCCGGCAACAAATTCCTTGAGTGAAGAATCTTCATCCTCTTCTCACTCATGTGTCCGAGCCTATGATGCCATAATGTTGCATCTGCTCCATTGGAAGTTAAAGCATTAACATAGTTAGAAATATCATTGCATAAATACAATGTACCAACCTTTTCACCTTTTGCTATTACCAGGGCTCCTTTGGTGACCTTCCAAGCTTTATCTCTGAAAGTTGTCACACAACCTTCACTGCCTAACTGCCCTGTTGAAATCAGATTTTTCTTTGGATCTGGAACATGCCTTACCTCCTTTAATAGCCATTGGTTTCCATTCTGCTGTTTTACAAGAACCTTACCCATTCCAACAATTTTACAGGGTTTATCATCACCCAAATCGACTTGTCCAAAATCTCCTTGAACACAGTCATGAAAATATTTCTTATCAGGTGTGGCATGGAATGATGCCCTTGAATCTATCACCCAAGAATCAATAATATTTTCAAAAGAAAGAACCAAAGCATCTTGTAACACCTCACCTGTTACATTTGCTTTATGATTGTTTTCTTGTTGTGCATCTCCTTCTTTTCCCTTCCGAGATCTACAGTCTTTCTTAAGGTGTCCTTTCTTTCTGCATTTCCAGCACACTATCCCCGATCTGGACTTGGATCTGCCTTTCCTTGATTTACTACAATATTCTAAGCTCTTTCCTCTTTCCAATTTTCTTCCCCTAGACTCTACACTCAAATCATTACCCGATGTCTCACCGGAGCTTTTCCGTCGCATTTCCTTGCTAAGGATAGCACTGACAACATCATCAAACTTTAAAGTACTGGATCCAAAAACAAAGTTACTAATGGCCATTACTAAACCATTCCAACTTTCTGGCAATGAGCACAAGAATAACAAAGCTCTAGCTTCATCATCAAAGTTTACCCCTATAGAACTTAACTGACTTGTAACAGTATTAAAATAATTTAAATGGTCTGCAACAGATTCACCTTTTGACATCTTCATATTAAATAACTGTTTCATAAGAAATACCTTGTTTGAGGCCGAGGGTTTTTCATATAGTTTCGCCAATGCCTTAATCAAACCCTCTGTTGTTGTTTCCTTCAAAATGTTGAAGGCGACTGACGCTACGAGGCACAACCATACTATTCTAAGTGCCTTGCTATCGGGAAGGTTCCATTCTTCATCTATCATACCTGTCGACATCTTTGTTTTTCCGCCCAATGGTAGGTACAGATCTTTCTGATATAGATAATCTTCCATCTGCATCTTCCACAACGAGAAGTTTTGGCCGTTAAATTTCTCGACCCTAAACTTACCATCTTCCACCATTTCTCCCACTCGAACCAAGAACCCTTCTCTCCTGCGAGTTTGTCAGCCAAATAAACCTTCGGCTCTGATACCGGTTGTTAGAAAATTATATATTATAGAGCAGTGGAACACATAGAATATAACATAAATATAAACAAAAAAAAAGCATAAAACCATAGAGACACAAATATATGTGGTTCACCCAGTTTGGGCTATGTCCACCTCGAACAGTGAGTCCTTCCTTTTTATTATCCAGCAAAATGAAGAGACACAACCTACAGCAGATCCGTTGTAATATCCTATGTTTTTCTCTCATAGTCTCGCCCCTATGTTTCTCACTCAGAGAATACACATCTATTACACAGCCTCAATACAATGCCCTCATGCAAAGAGAGGGGTTTCCTTCTAGGGCAAAAAACCCAAAACTAAACATAAGTTCTACCATCAAATCATCCTCCTAATTAACGGCCTAGATTGACTAGAAATTACTATACTTTTACAAGGCAATTTTACATCTGTTTTTAGCTTCGGGGGTGCTGCCCATAAAACCCCCGCCGGGGGACCGCTGGCCCTCGAACCCCCCAGTCGGGGGGGATCGGCTGAAACTTCCTGGGGTATACATCTGGCTGAAACAAAGACCTCTAAATAATCATGCTCCACACCCAACAGAATGGAGATGGGGCTACTTGGCGGGAAGCAAACAAAGCCGCGGGTTAGGGAAAGGGTTTTGGCTACGGATCTGATAGGGATTTGACAGAGCAGTGTGGGAGATATGAGTTGTGTAGAGGGAAAAGAGATGGAAGGAGGAATGCAAGTCAAGCAACAACAATGAGGTGATAACAGGTTTTGAAGGTAGCAAGGAGCAATGTAATGATGGAGGGAGACGGAAACGCATATGGCAGGAAGGGATGATACATACAACAGAAAGGAGTAGATTATGGAGTTGTGGTAGCAGATTCGAGGGTAAAAGGAGACTGTGTTGTAGGCTAGGATTTGATCGATGGATGGAGATGAGGAATCTTGTAGACATATGAGAGCAGGCATAATGGCACCAGCGAATTTGATGCAGAGGGTGAGAAATCATAAGGATAAGGTGATAACAGGCTTTAAAAGCAACGAAAATGAAAAACCCCAGGCAGCAACAAAAGGCTATGGGCCTTGTCAAAAAAAAAATCAAAATTGCACAGTGAAATGAAAACCCAACCAGCGAATCAATCAGCAAAATGGTATCCTTGAAACCCTCATGAAAATTTGCATAACTAAAATTTTTTGGAACCCTTATAAAATTTTCCGGATAAAATCTTTTTAAATTTAAACCCCTGGACTGCAAAATACATTTGAACGATATTCCTGTAAAATGATGTTGATGAAACCCCATAGATCCAGATCTTACCCTCCAGGGCCTAGATCTGGACTCTATACATATTTCTCCTTCAGATCTGTAGCTGCAAGACAACAATAAAACACCCAAACGATATATGCAAAAACCTAGAAAAACCCAAGTCAGAAAAATGAAAATAATTACAGATCTATGTACATGAATGGCAGATCTATCAGATCTAGGGAGTGTGAGTCCAACTCCTGATGTTGATGAAACCCCAGAGATCCAAATATTACCCTTCAGGGCCTGCATCTAGACTTTATACAGATTTCTCCTTCATATCTATAGCTACGAGACAACAATAAAACACCCAAACAATATATACAAAAACCCAGAAAAACCCAAGTCAGAAAACAGAAAATAATTACAGATCTATGTACATGAACAGAAGATCTAGCAGATCTAGGGAGTGTGAGTCCAACTCCACTCCCATATTTGATCATTTGAAGCTCTCAACAGCCAGATCTATCTATTTAGCACAGAAAAAATTAAATTTCTTAAAGGAGGTGTTGGGCTCAAAACCCTTCATGCATCACCCATAAAAAATATCTTATGATAAGCCTGGGATCAAATGAAGCTGGGCTCTTCAGAAAACATGAATTGGGAGTTGGCTGGTCCAACTGAAAACTTCCCCGAATGCGCGATGATCTAAAAAATCAAGACTTTCCTACAAAACTCAATTCAGCGATCAACATAGAGCAAGAAAACAATAATAAAACTCACACAAATAGAGATACCTGCTATTACGTTCAGAATTTAGATTATTTTTCAAACCCCAACGACTGAGAAACATACCTATACTCAAATCACTCTTCAGAAGCTATAATCAATGGCTAAAAAAAATATATATGCATGAAAAATGACACATCTTATAGTATTTCCATGAAGAGTAACACCAGCAAAAATTAACCCCAAAGTCTTTCTTTATTATCTGAAAAAGTTTACACAAGAACTTTACACTTAGCACAGATCCAAAGATTAGATGAACAGACTGACAAATGACTTCCTATTTAAAGGTAGATCCTCCAATGGCTAGTTTGAGTGATCCTCGTCAAAGCAATCTCGACTGTTGATGAGGATTAAAAATTCTTTTAATCTCATCCATTGAAATTTTAAATTCTTGAGGAAATTCGAATTTTTCAATTAAATGCATTTTAATTAATTCAAAATTTTTGAAGTAATTTCCTCAAAATTTTGACTTTAACTTAACCCCAGGGACCAAAAGCTTAAAATTTAGCAAAATAATTAATTTACCTTAGTCCTTGGACCTCTTAAAATTTAATTTTAAAGTACCAACGAATTTTACCTTCAGAGAATTTAAATTTATCTAGGACCTAGAATTAATTAAATTTTGAGTTAGGATTTTAATTAATTTTGGCCAGAAAAATTTAATTAATTAAGCTATGAGGGGATAAATTATTTTTCCAACCTTCAAGACACTTTACATCATAAGGGGGAAAACCCATTTGAAATAGACCCTCACAGACTACCCATTTCTGCGACACAAATATAATCCAACAGATCAAGCAATTTGTAATAAAATAACCTAACCAAATAGCTAGGATTATTCCCAAATCACTTTTACATAGACTCGATCTAGAATGCTAGGACTCCCCTAAGATCCCAATGATAAAATCCATTCCGGCTTTGGGGTAAGGCTGAAGGAAAACTCTGCCGACCATCCAAGAATGGATTGGTGAGACAAAAAACCTCCTGGAATGTAAATCGTCACCAGAAAAGTAGGTTTACCTGGGTAATTACATACACGGTACAGATCTGCTGAGATTATTTACATTATACACATGCAAAATGGGTTTAAATTTTAAGATGATGATCAAGTTGATGATGATAGCTGAACGACACGAACACATCGATTAGGTGCTATTCCTTTTGCGAAAAAAGGGGGTGTATTGTTATGGGTCGTTGACACGTAGTGGTCAACAAGGCTTATCAAAATATTTCCCTTATTAATTCTTGAAGCCTCAGCGAAAGCCTTTGATCATCCTTTACAGACCCTAAATAGATAGATCAGGCACTTACGTGCCTCTATAATTACTCTTACTTCTGTATCTACCTAGATTTTCTTAAGTATTGTTTACTTTAACATGCATTACAGTTAGCTTCGCGGAAACATATAGCTCTACTTGCAGTCATATAAAACAAAGAAACATATAGATTCGCACATCAGAGTAGAATTAAAACATAAACCCGTAATGAATAGAATTAAAATACACAGGTAATTTCAAATACTCCTCTTTATTATTGATTCAAATATCCAATATAGACTCTGACTTCCCTGCGCACACAGCTGCAGGGGTCCACACACTCTGCTGAGGAATTCTACCCTAGGTCTCTGCGCACTCAACTGCAGAGCCTATTCCTACGCTAAGACTCTTCGCTCTTAGCTCTCACAGACCCATTACATTCATTAACATCAAGTATCAACTATGAACTATCTCCCTTAGACGTTTCTAAGGCTCCCTTTTTATACATTCTCATGGTCCGCATACCATGGGTAGATCTCTAAAGCCGACATGATTTTACACAAAAGAAGGGCAGAAACCCTTTATTAATTCTTCACATATTTGCACTCCACAACCACAAAATGCAGAGACTTTACAGAAAACTTGGGTTTTTAGCCCAAAAACTTGGGTTTTTAGCCCAAAGACTTGGGTTTTTAGCCCAAAAACTTGGGCTTTTAACCCCAAAATTGACCCCAGGGGACCCGTTCCCAACAAGCCCTCAACACAAAACCGGTGACTCACCCTCGAGTCACTCTGCTGGTGCGAAGATCTTGTTGTGAAGACCTCCCAGTTCCACTTGTACCACTACAACTATGGCAGTGCACTGTGTTGTCACCTACTTCATCTATTCGACCACCTGTTCCTTCGTTGGCCCAGTGCCATCTGCTTGTACCTTATGTTGCATTCCCTGCAGACTAGCTAGTTTTCCTTCAATGGTGGTTGTGAGTGCATAGGCTTCATCAACCCAAGTATCTATTTTGGCCTTGAGGATGCCCTCTTTGCGTTGCGCTGCATCCACCTGCTCCTTTAGCACCTTTGCCTCCTGCACTTTTTCAAGCCTCTCCGTAAGGGTGATGGTGCGCATCGTTGCTTTGACTTCATCATATCTCGACTACAGCTCTCGGACCTTTGTTTCCAACTTTTGCAAGGTGGGATCCTCCTGCAAATTGTAACCACTTCGAGTGCCTACTTGAAGAGTGTTGTGCACTCCTTCACTGTGCTATCTATATTGGCTACTGCATCTCTAGCAGCGGCCTCACACAACTTCTTTACCTCTAGCAGATTCGAGGGTTGGTCCCTCAACACAAGTTCTGTGATCTTTATGTTCAATTCCAACTGAACCTTGGCGAGCTCTGATCTCACTTCGTGCACTCCGACAGTGAGCTTCTGAATTCGTTCATCCACAGGCATATCTTTAGGAATATCCAGCTCGCGGACAGACCTGCATGCCTCAACCACTACCTTGGTCATGTGCTCATTCTTCGTTGTGATAGCCTTAAAGAGCTCGATGGAAGAATTCTTCTCAGCAAACATTTAGGCATTGTTCACCTTCTGCTCACTAATGACGTTCAATGCTCGTTGTTCTCGAGCCCGAAGTTTTGTGATCACACCATCATGAAGGGTGTGAAGGGCTTCTCTTGGAAGTGTGGCCAAGTCTAGCCTGACCTTCTGCAGGGCACAGACAATGGCCCGATCATCTTCTACTTCCACGATCAACCCTCCATCTGGCAGCGCGATAAACCGAGGGTCCAAGGGGAAAACCATTTCTGCTGCTTCAATTGCCCAGGTGCCAAGCTAGTTGACGATGCGATACTTTGACCCACATTGATCTACACTTGTGATGCCTGGATTTTCATTTCACATAGACCCATCTGAATGGTGCCCAAGGCCTGCTTTTGTTGTTTCTCAAACTACTGTAGTAGTTCCACGGTGGCATCCCTCACCATATCACCAATTTCATTCAAAGGTTATTATGTCTAGCAGCAAGGGTGTATGTAGTGCGGCCTTGTTCTCATCAATGTCCTTTGGAACCTTTGTCTTGCCTCTGTGCGAATGAATGTACTCGAGCAGCTTAGAGATAGGGTCGGACCCTCAACATCAACATCCTCCACCCCCATGTCAATGTCTTCCTCATCCATAGGGATTTCCTCAACATCCTCTTCAGGTTCAAGGTCAATTAGCTTTCCCTTCTCCTGCACAGTGGGATTTTCTATATGCAGGTGCCTTCTGGGTGATGTGCGCACCAGCTATGCCGCTTTCTGCTTATCTTTCTTTGATTTTGGACCCTCTTGGGTCGGCGTAAGCCTTGGCCTAGACGTCCTTGGTGATTTAGACACTTATGCTGGTACTTCGATGCTCTCAACCTTTGGGGCAACTTCCTCAACTGCCATTGCTACTTCTAAGGTAGTGCCCTCAACTACCATTGCTTCTCTTGCACTCACGGTTTCTGCGGGTGTCGATATAATATTGGAAAATAACTCCTACGTCTCTTTCGGAAACCTCTCAAACACTGAACTCGCTATCAAATCTTCAAAGTTCTCACAGTTCAAGCACGCCTGAGAGCTCAACAACTTAATTATCAAAATTCCAAGTGTTTTTCACTGGGTAGCCACCTGTAATTTATAGGCCTTTTTGAATTCAAATCCGATCGTTCCCCCCAAAATTCATTCATAAATGCTGGATTAGCAGTAGATTTTCACATATCTTGCCCTTAAATTCTGACTTAAATGTCGTCCCTCGCTCCATTTAGCTGTTTTCCCATTGTCAAGTCATGAACATTGACCATAACTGTCACTTTCCAACTGCCCTGCGCAATCCCTTCTTGGAGAGCGCAGCTTCCCACACATTTTCTGCTGACACTGTGACATTCCTCCATTCCGCTCAGTTCCCCAATCATGCAACTCCCCAACCTGGGCAATGTAATTTATAGTCTCGCGCCTCCTTTCAAATGCCTGGAGCGCTAAGACTGTGCTTCCACCATGTAGTCATCTAGCTGGATCGCCAGTGTATGGATTCAATTGGCTTCCATTCACCCACCCTGGGAATGGTTCCCCATTCAACTTTACCAACTAAACTGCTCCACCATTGGTAATCTCCTTGTTGACAAAAGGCCCTAGCCAATGCATCCGAAATTTTCCTGGAAATTTATCAAACTTGTTTTCATATAATAGAACTAAATCATTTACCTTGAAGGTGCACAGTTTGATGTGCTGATCGTGCCATGCCTTTTCGCGCTCCTTAAGAACCTATTGATGGAATCCAACTAGAAATCTATCTTCTTCAAGCTCTGTTAGCTGCGCGAGCCTCTCCTCCAAGGCTCCATGATCCACCATTCCTGTGAGTGTCGCTATACGCAGAATAGGTACAATGTACTCCATCGGCATCACAACTTCCATGCCATAAACTAGTCTGAACGGCATTTGTCCAGTCAACTTCTTGAAAGTCATTCTATAATCCCATAGCACCACGGGCATGCAAACATCCTAGTCTTTTCTTTGACCATTGCAAACCTTTGAGAGTGCGCTCTCCATTATTTTATTAAATGCTTCCATCGTCCCATTAGCCTGCGGATGATATGGCGTGCTCTTCTAATGGTAGACCTGAAATTCCTCTCTCGTCACGCTAATCGTCTCATTAAGAAAGTGTGTTCCACGATCACTCATTAAAATTTTTGGACAACCAAACCTTGTCAGAAAGTACTCACAGATGAATTTGGCTGTTGTCATGCTTGTATAGTCCTTCATAGACTTCACGTCTGCACATCTGGTTAAGTATTCAATCGCAGTGATGATGTATGCTGTAGCTGTATTCTTCCCTGGAGGCTGAATTGGTCCTACAAAGTGAATCACCCACTTCTCAAAGGGTTGTAGCGATATCTGTAGATTCAGTGGAAGCTCATCCCTATGCGAGGGTCTGCCCATCCTTTGGCATGCGTCGCATGCCCTACAATACGCTTTTGAATCCTTATGCAAGGTCGGCCATCATAACCCAACGCAACGCGTAGAATCTTCTGCATTGTTGATTTTCCCACATAGTGACCTCCCGCGGCCCTGCCATGAGCCTCAGCGAGGATGTTGTTTCATTCAAACTCTGGTACATAATGTCACAATATTTCATCTAATCTCATTTTATACAAGTGTCCTACAATGACAGAAAATTTTTCTGCACGCACCACCAGTTTCTTCTTCTGTTGTCTTGTATATCCTTTTGGAGTCATACATATTCTCACTAAGTGTATAATATCTTCAAATTGGCTATCTGTGATGCATACTGCAAAGAGCTACGCATCGGGTAGTCCTTCCTCCAAATTAGTAGGTTCCTCTCCATTTTCAATATGTGACAGATGATCTAGTCTAGCATTCAAGCGTCCTGGTTTTACAATAACCTCAAAATCATACTCCTGGAATAACAACAGCCACATGCATATCTTCCCCCCCAACACAGGCTTGTTGACCAGGTATTTTAATGATGAATGGTCTGTATATATCTTAAAATGTCTGCCCAACAAATAATGCCTAAACTTCTGGAGCGCATACACCATAGCTAGTCCTTCATGCTCTGTTGTGTAATACTTATTCTCAGCTTTGGACAACTTCCTACTTGCTAACGCTATAAGGTGATCCTCCTTCACTGACATGTGTCAGTACTACTCCCAGCACAATACATGATGCATCCACATGCACATGAAATTTTTTCTTCCAATCCGAGAAGACTAGGATAGGCATGCTGACCATTTTCTCCTTTAGTGCATCCAAGCTCTTCTGGTATTCTTCATTCCAATAGAATGTAACATCCTTCTTTAACATTTTTTCCATTGGCGTGGTGATCTGGGTATAGCTGTTGATGAATTTCCTATAGTATCCCGTATGCCCCAATGTTGCGCGTAGCTGTTTCACACTTCTTAGCACCTCCAAGTTGATTATGAACGTGATCTTTGCAGGGTCTACCATCAAGCCTTGTCTGCATACCACATGACCCAGCAAGATCCCAAAAGGAACACAAAACAAAAATTTCTTCAGATTGAGAGTGATATGATACCTTTGGCATGTATCTAGCATCAAGCGAAGACTTGCCACATGGCACTTCACCAGTCCAAACACTGTCCAATCGTCAAAGTATACTTCCAGAAATTTATGAATGAAATCCTTGAACGTCGCAGTGACTATGCGCAAAAATATCGTCGGCACATTCTTCAGCCCAAAAGGCATCACCTTACACTGGAAGCATTTCCATTCAGTCGCGAAGGTCATCTTACTTATATCCTCTGACGAGAACTTGATCTAATGCTATCCAGAGAACCCATCACTGAACGAATATGCTTCCTGGTTACCAACATTATTTATGACCTCATCAGTGAACAAAGTTGGGAAGGGATCATGCATGCAGGAATCATTCAACTTCCTAATATCTACACATATCCTTATTTCATCCTTCTACTTCTTTTCCTGAACCACTATTGGGCTTACCCAATTAGATTCTTCCACTAGTACAATAATACCTGCCGCGAGCATGTTGTCTAACTCTAAGCAGACCCTTTATTTATACTTTCAATTGAGGTGGTAAGGCCTTTGCTTCACAGGTTTCACATCTGGTTTTAGGGTGATCTTCATGACACCTAGATCCCCTATCATCCCTTTCAGATCTGAAAACTTTGTGGGAAACAGATCCTGATATTCTTGGAGTAGTTCAACGACCTCATCTACTGTCGCGTCATCCCAGTAGTCCCCAATATTTGCAAATTTCGGCTCTGCCTTTGTGCCAATTTTCATTTGCCTAGTTTTGAGTGGCTCAGTTATGCCTAGGTTCTCTAGTTGTGGTCCTTCAACTTCACGATGTCCTTCAGTCTTTGGAATATTAATCTTCCTCGGGTCTTCATCTTCTTCTTCCGCTATGACATTGTATCACTCTAGCGTGTGGCTCAGTTGAGTGGTCCAGTCAGGTTGAATCAAATCTAGAGGATCCTGCGGTATCCTAAATATTGTCATATTAACCTCCTACAATGCTTCATCGATAGATTCAAATCCATCCTCAAAACTAAACGTCATCAAAAATCCCTGGCGCAAAATATCCCATTCTTTGGTGCCATGGTGGAGTTCCATCTCCAAGTACCAATTCATTGGTATAACATACAAGGTATGACAAAACATATGAACCCATTCAGGTTAAGGCTTCGCTCCATATACTTCAGTCCATTTGGCCAAATGGTCACACAGATCATTTCTCCCATCATATTTTTCTATTAATCACACATTCGAATGACCAAAGCGTACACTCATCATCCTCTTATATTTGCACCAATCATCAAAACTATCTTCGTGCGTACCCCACCATCTTGCGGGCATAGCACGCAACACCAAATCTAATGCCTGGAAGCGATGTTTATCTGGTACTTTCCTTTCAAATTCATCCCCATAGAGTGATAAAAATCAGTTAACCCAAATAGGTAGCAGAGATATTGACAAATTCCCTTCCTAATAGGAAGCTTGAGTATTTATGAGGCAAGCTTAGAATTTTGTATATCCCCTCCCTGGTTGAGAGGGAGTGAGGGTGGAAATCATGTTCTTAATGTGTCACGTACTATGGCCATGACTAATAATTGTAAGCCTAGTGCATGAACACTATTAGGGACAATGGTGGATTGGATAAGGATCAGGGACATTGTTGAGTCATGTATTTTGGTTAACTAGGATTAACATCTTAAGTTTGATACATGGACTTGCTAAAGAAAGGTCCAAAGGATGTGGTTTTCCTTGGATTAGGAAATGATCCAATGAGGTCATGCTTTTGGAACACCTAGGTGGGGTATGTTCCTTAAGAGGTGGTGGTATCCAAATTCATGCATCCCAACATTTTGCTATGATCTAGTGGAGAGATGGAGTGTACTTATAAAGGCCTTGATATTTTGACAATGTTGGCTAAGATCATGTAAATAATTATTGATGCTTATCAATTCATATCCTTTCTTATATGAATATTTCAACTTGAGTATATCTTGTTGTGTCATTATGAATACCTCCCTAGCTAAGAGGGAGTGTTGAAAATGTAAATAGTGGCAGTCTTGATAATGCAATGTAATTTCATCATCAAAATATTTATTATATTCATTTATATAATTTTGTTCTTGGTCAAAGAATTTTCTTAATGCTTATAAAGTTAAAAGAGTTATTACTATTATTATTACTATGAGTCAAAAGGAAAAACTTATTTGAGTCAAGTTCCATTTGGACTTTTGTAAGAAAATAAAATTAATTTTTATTTTGAGTCAAAGAGTCAACTAAAGACCAAGTCGGCCCTCCTTGACAAGTCAACCTATGTGGCAACCATTCGACCCTCCTAGACAACAATTTATACAAGTCAACTTGACCTCTTCGAAGATAATTCATTCACTCAACACATCACATCATTTTTTGTTCCAAATAAGAAGACAAGGCAACCGAAGTAAAAGGAGAGAGAAGGAAGTCAAGGAGAGAGAAGACACATTTTCTGCTCTAGTTCTGCTCACATGTGCAAAATTTTCTATAGTTTTCTAAGGCTATTACAAGGATGAAACTCGACCACTATTGTAGGACTTAAATTTTCTGTGATTTAACTAGATTTTAGAGAAATTGACCAATATTGACTTTTTTTGACTTTGACTTGATTAGAGGAGACTTGGAGGAGGGTTGAATTGCATATTTGTGGCATTTTTGGTCTTGGTCTTGGGTCTTGGATATCTTATTTTGATTTGATTCTATAAAAGAAGGATTTATGGGTTTCCCCCCTTGTGGGGCTTTGCCCTGGCTTGGAGCCTAATTTTTGGTGTTCTTTGCCTCTTTGTGATCTTTATACTTTGAATTTTTTGTATAATTTCTTGATGAAGAAAACATAAAATTAATAAGAAGACAATTAGCATTCGCATGTAATTACCAAGAAAGAGGAATCAAGCATTAAACTGTCGAGCACTTGGTTTCTCAACAAATCAGAGTCTCTATGTGAGAGTTATGCCACTCAAAAGTTGATTGTCATGTTTTCACCACCATAATTCAAGAGGATGCCACACCATCCCTCATTATTCAGGAAAAAGCAGTTAGCCACGTGATTGTGGTGTAGAAGAGTCTATATTTTAACTTTGGTTAAGAGTTGAGGTAGTAAAACCTAACCACTAGTAGGCTATTGGGTTGTGTTATAACCAGGCCACAAGGAGGAAAAGGGGATTCCATTATTTTGAGTGCATTTGTTCCATAGTGGAGCAAGAATAACCAACAGGGATATGAGATAGAGTGTGCAAATAGGATTTGTACATTGTAGTAGCCACTGGCTATAGGCCATACTTCTTTGTACTTGTAGACATTTTCTATTCAGAGAAAGAGAGAAAAATGACCTCACCTTGCAGTTGGGTTTTTCTCCTGAAAGGTTTCCGAGATCATATCTTGTGTCAAATGTGTGTGTGTGAGAGTATTTATTTCAATGTCCTCCATTTTCTACATATTTTCAATTCACATACATGCAATATTAACAATATTCTATAGATCTAGAAATCTAAAAAGAATACTGTAGAATTTTAGATTTCAAATATAATTTTATCAGATTCATTGTGATGAACTGTTCAGTGGAATATCTATGATAGTTTATGGATCAAGGAACTAAAAATAATTTGATAAAATTCACATGGGATTGATAAAAACATGAGGGAAACACGATGTTTAGTTTTGTCTCTTGGGACAATTTAGATTCCTTGATTTTAACGAGACCTTGTTATAAAAAAATGATGGATGGAGGAAAATATTTGGGAGTACCAATAATTTGAAAGATAATTAGATCTCTCGACAATTGTGAAATTGAGTAAATCAACTACAAGTATCTAGATTGGGAAAACTATTACAATGTTAAGGATTGTAATCTCTTCGAAAGAATCACCCTTATGGATACCATTAAGGTTCAATCCATCTATTTTTGGAACATCTATGTTTAAATCCACCAAGAGGGATAAATTATTGGAACCCATTCTCTCAAAAGCATTCCAAAATTGTTAAGACCTAATATATTAAATTAGTTCCATGGAAAATGAATTGTAACTCTCAAGGCTCGGTAAGTCAAAAAAGTCAAATCCTCGTCTTTGGAAAGTATGTAAATCCCAATGTTCATACATGGTATTTCTAGTTTGAGTACAAATTGCTAGGCTATAATAGATTATACAAGTAATGGAGTGGGAAAAACTCACATACATGAAGGGTTGTTCAAAGAAGGAAAAGGAGAACTCAAGATTGGAGATCACCTCTAAGTGGGTGAGAAAAAACATTCAATACATCTAAGACTACACATTAATCTACAATTTTATGGGATGATGGCTATTAGAACAAACTATCAAATGATGGATCTTGAATAAATGACAAGTTAAAGGAATTACAACCCTCAGTTGTGCACAATTTTTTATTTTTTTCTTGCATATATGAACTTTGAAAGCATATTTGTCAGTTACTATCTGTTACAGATTTGAGAGTAAATCTCATAAAATAATATTTCTTTAAAGCCCTAATGTGGATGATGATGTATCATGTTACCATTGGAGTTTTTGAACAAGGAGATTTTGGAGGACATTGACAATATGCTAGGGATATATCATTAAAATAAGCAAGCTAAAAAATATACTTAAATGCATGGATTGATGACTTAATGAATTGGAACATTTCCATAATCTATAATACTGGAATAAAATGATGAAGAATAAATCCAGATAACTAATAATGAAGAGATTCCATGTAAGTACAAAATATTCCATGGCCATGATCTTTTATAGAAACACCACCAAGTTAATTAAAAACCAAGTTAGGGAAAGAGATTATATATAAAAGAGGTTTAGTGATTAAACTCTAAAGAAAAATGATTGAGAAAATGATGGGAGAGGACCAAAAAATCAAGGTTAACACCAAGAAATTTTAAGCTTTGAATACAATGAATAATAAAGGAGAATCATTCAATATTTGGACCATGACTCAAGGCAATTGAAATGATAAATATACAACACAAAGAGGAATGAAAAAACATAGAGAACATGATAGGAAATCCAAATACAACTAATACAAAGATAGAAAATGGAACCCAACCTAACGTGTGAGAGACAATAGAAAATCTGCAATCAACTAGGAATGAGTAATCTACAAAAAATGAATAACATAAATAAAAAATGATGAAAAGAATAAAACCACCCCACACGATAGAAATACCATGAGGGAATAATAGAGGAGGATTAGGGGTATAAAAATAAGAACCAAATCTAAAAGGATCCCAAGAGAGGAAGAATTGCAGTGCGTAGAAGAATAACATAACACTAATGAAGCAATCATGGCTAAGAAAAATGGAGATGAAGAAATTACAACTTTTGATATTTAGTTACTAGCAACAAGATTTGTCTAAATTATTCCAAAGACTTTCAATATGATTCAATTCAAAGAGTTGTAGTCCAAGCTAAAAAAAAATGCTAGAGAAACACGAGCTCCTTGGAATATTGGAGGTTATTATAGCTCCCTTTCCTTTCTTGGTGATTGTTTTAGCAAAGCAATCTCCAAGAAAGGAAAGGGGGATCAACTAGACTAGAGGAATCAAGGAACAAGTGCTAGGGGATGATAGCTTTCAGTTGACTTGGTAGACAATCCTTAAAGAAGGAACCTTCACTTGGAGCAATGTATGGGGGAAATAAAATTGGATAGAAGAAAGAAAGGATAGATCCTTAGTGAACATTGATTTCTTTTCTCTTATTTTATTGGGTCAACATTGAACAATTTTTTGAATTTCGTCTCAAATTCTAGACCAACAAACACACCTTTCAAATTTAAAAAAATGTGGCTTGAAATTGTTAATTTATGGTATGTTCTATGCTTAGAGAAATTTACTTCTCTTTGTTATTATTATTCATAGATTAGAAATCACATGTGCATAAGTAAAGTGCAGATAGAACATTAAACGATCAACAGAAAACAAGCCAAGACAAGAGACGCAAGATGTGGCGGCTAGCCAGGGAAAAACCCCAATATGGGGGAACCATTTGATCAAATCTTCTTTTATCTTAAATAATTCAGCAGAGAGAAATAGTACAAAATTCTGATTTATATTAGTAGTAGCAAACCCTAGATCAACAGCATCAGCATTAGCGGCTTCATCATCAAAACTAGGGCAGTCGATATCTCACAAACCAACCGTCGGATCGGTTTAATTCCACCACCAAAAAATGCGGCCTTCAGAGGAGGTCTAGATGGACCTATAGCGCAATTCTGAGGAGGGAGTCTTCAGGTTAATGCTGGTCAAACTTTGGTTCTGTAGTTGCAGCACTAAATTTTGCGTCCTTCCTTCCATCGGTGTGAGAGAGAGTCACCTACTACGTAGGAGAGAAGAGACTCTTTACTGCTCTGGAGAGAGAGAGAGAGAGAGAGAGAGAGAGATGTGATGAGTTGAGTGAGTCCAAAGAGGAAAAGTCCTCCTGTATTTATACACATCTGATGATAATTGAATAGATGTGACTGTTGGGCTTCTGAGCCTACATGAGTTGTTGGTAGGCTTGATAATTATTCCATAATTAAAATAAATTCGTATCTCCATAAATACTTATCGGAATCGGATGATCTTTAGATCAATCCTACACCTCTCGATGAGGGGAGTCTACTAAAAATATTATCAGCCATGAATAAGATGACCCACATGGATTTTGGCCCTAGTTGCCAAATTTTAACACTCCCTCTAAACTAGGGAGAACTCCATCTGCAATCTGTCAGTCGGTCGCTACTATTCATCCATCAAATGCACTACCCCGTACAACTTGACCCTTGCCGTGCTCTACTCTATTCTGCCTATTCTGTTTTGTCTTGTTCTACCCTGTAATGATCTATATTGTTATGCTTTGTTTTGTTCTACCTCGTACTAATTTGCACTACTCTGCTCTACTTTGCTTTGTTTTGTTCTGCTCTAATTTTGTCTGAATTATGAAGAAGAAGAAATGATTGAGGATGCATCATACTAACTCAAAGTTAGTCTCAGAGTATGTACCACTGGTCTGAGACCAGTCTCAACCAACCCGAAGTCAGGGTCATAGTGAGTACAACTCCTACCACTGGTCCCAGACTGGTATCATTGATCCTAGATCAATGAAGGTCATCCTAGCGAAGGGAGTATGGTAGATACAACGATGCGTCCATCGGTACTACTATGGTCCCTAACTTCATTTCCCTACTCATTGATTAGATGAGAGGTACTTCCCATGAGTCCCTGATTGCATGGGTAGGATGCCTTGATAGGCGAACTTAATCAATCTTGTCCTCACAGGATAACTAATCATCCTGCTACAATTGTCATGGAGAATACATCATCCAGAACTCATAGGAGAACTAATCATCCCGTTACACAAGAGAGAAAATCATCTTGTCCACAAGAGAGTGAATCATTCTATCGACAGGAGAGTGAATCATCCTATCTCACAAGACAGTCAATCATCTTGTCCTTGTGTGCACCACCAGGGGAGGGTGAGTCACCCTGTGGTCGTATGTTTCTCCAGTAAGAACCGCAAGCCCCCAGAGCTCCCAGAGCTCAATGTATGCAACATGTAGGACCCTTTTACGAGGGTCTCTCAATGACTCCAAGTCATTCAGGAAAATCACATATTTGATCTTTCCTCGGGGCTTTGTCAAAATGTCAGCGACTTATACATCAGTCTCAATGCAACAGAGCCTCCTTATTCATCGACTTACCATATCCCAGATAAGGCAGCATCTGATGTTTATCTGCTGGTGCAATCATCGAATACGGGATTGTTGTATAATCAAATCCCACATTTGGTTGTCATAGAGAATCACAGTGGTATTCATCATGTGTACAAACAGCTCACTGAAGAGCTTCCGCAACCAAACTGCCTCACAAGAGGCCATGCTAGTAGCAAAGTATTTTGCCTTGGTGGTGTGCCACCGACTTCTACTTCCTGCTCATCTAGGATATCAAGGCAGATTCCAAAGAGAACCAGCACTGCGAAGTGCTCTCGACACTGCTTGTTCACTCAGCATTCGAATGATCATGCAGTTTCATATTTCCAGCAGTGTATCTCAATTCATGAGATATTGTGCCCCGAAGACATCTCAGAAGATTCTTGGCATCAATCCAGTGAGGCTCAACCAAATATGAGCTCACAATGCTCACTGAAAAACATATGTCTGGATGGAGGTTCACCAAGAACATCAACATGAATGAGTTTATGAAACTCAGAGACATTTCTCAAATCTAGTTCGACATCGCTACCATATAACTTCTGAATGTTAAGATCCTCAAGGTAGTCACAGGCTTGCAGTCCACCATACTGAATATTTCCAATATCTTCACCGCATATTTTCCTTGAGATAGGAAATTTCCCTTGGCTTCTGGCAGACTTCAAGTCCTAGGAAATAGTGCATCATTCCTAGGTCCTTCATTTCAACTTTAGAAGCCAACTGATCCAGGTGGATGTTGGTGGCCACCCACCTATCCCATTTGGACCCCCACAATTGTCTCTTTCAGCATTTTCAGTTTCCTTAATTGTAGCACAACTTACTATTTTTAGCTTCGGGTCCTGAACTTCCGGAGGCGTTTTGAGGCCCTAAACGACGTTTTTTGGGAATCCAGGGGCAACACGGGTCCATGGAACATGGACCGATGTTGCCCGTTCCAACAGTGGTAGTTCTCGGATAGATCTTTCTAACGAGCTATCATACGCGTCAAACGAGATCGTATGCCAAAGTTACGACCCCGGGAAATTGATGTACCAATTTACCCAAAACGGGGCCCACAATTTGGCGTTTCATCTTCTAAGGGTCGGTTTTGGAATGGAATGTGAAGGGTTTTCCATTGTTTCTCAATAATAAATAGGCCTTCGAGCCTCATTGTAAAACAAGTTCGGAACAGTTCAGAGACATGTAGCCGCACATCTCTTCTCAGAGATAAGCTACCATAGTCCTAGCTGGTTTATTTCCAATTCTGGTTGTAAGCATATTTCGGTATTTTCCATTAATAAAATGAAGTGTTATTTCTGCTGCATCTCTTTATTTATGGTTATCGCATCTCTGGATTTATGGTTATCTCTGTAATCTATTGCGTTCCTGTTTAAATCCGGATCAGTGGTATCAGAGCGGTCTGCTTTTTCTCGGTTTTCTTTGCATGTCCCCGACGAGGTCAGGATATAAGGAGTTAGGGCTTGAACTGGTCGAACCTTTGCAAGACCAGCCTCGCAAATCCCGACGGCCTCCCATTGCGGATGAGAAGAAAGACGAGGGGGCAGGAGATCCTATCAAAATCTGCTCGAAGAAGCCCTCGAGCGACAACAGAACGCGATGATGGACAGTTTTGCGCAGATTCTTCAGCGGCTACCTAGAGGTGACGCATCGGCTTCCAGCAGCGACTCTTGAAACGCCACGCCCTTTAAGGTACAAGTTAATTTTGAAATCCCCATCTTCGAGGGTAAAATAGACGCAGATGCCGTAGATAAATGGTTAAATCTGCTAGATGGGTATTTCTCTGTTCATGAATTTTCAAGTCGGGAAAAGATTGTTTTCGCTCTTCTCAAAGCAGCCTCCCACGTCAAGGACTGGTGGGAAACCTACTGCGAGCAGAAGGATGAAAGTACAGGCTCACTATTTTCAGCCGCACCCACTTGGAATGACTTTCAGAATGTCATCAAGGAGCAGTACTACCCTGTCAAAATCTATGAGCACAAATACATCAGATGGACCACGCTGCGGCAGGGACGAGACCAAGATGTGTCTGAGTTCACAAACATTTTTCATACCCTTCGCACACAGTTGGGTATCAAAGATTCTGAGCTACATCTGGTATTCAAATACCGTGGCTGCCTACACAGATACATACAGGAAGAGATGGAGTTCTTGGACATCTCCTCACTCGGCACAGCATACCGATATGCTGTCAAAATCGAGCAAAAGTTCAAACAGAAGAAGAGAGACTTTCGATCTGCAAATCTGAAACCCAAAGGACAAAGCCAAGGAGGGGTGACCCAAGACAACGCGTCGAAGCTGCAAGAAAAGAACAACACCATGAAGCCAAAGAAGGACACCGGAAAGTGGTGTGAGTTCCACAAGAGTCCCACTCATAACACAAGTGAGTGTCGGACCAAACAGTCACTGGTGGCCGAGTTGAAGGCTTCCGAATCAGATGCATGTTCCGACCCTAAGCTAGAACCCAACAAGGGGAATGGAAAAGGGAAGCAGATCATTGACGTGGATCCTAGCGCCACTGTTGCCACTGCCAAAATCCAGAAGAATGACCCCGAAGAGCCAGAGGAGGGGGAACGTCTTTTCCACTCACAGATGTGGGTGAAGGGTTCGCCGCTACAATTCATTGTCGACAGTGGCAGCCAAAAGAACCTGATTTCAGCAGAGGTCGTGAAACGGTTGGGCCTACCGACTACACCACACCCACAGCCATACAATATCGGGTGGCTTCATGAAGAACGAGATCTCAAAGTTCGCCAGCAGTGCCGCCTTCCCGACAGCATCAAACCATTCACCGACGAGGTATTGTGTGATGTTACACCTCTGGATGTTTGTGATGTATTATTAGGCCAACCATACTTGTGGAGGCGACATGCTGTGTATGAGTCAAAGCCTCGCGCTGTCATTATTTCTTTTAATAATTCGTTATACAGGATACTAGAGGTAGCCCCACCTACCGCCACATCTTTGATCACTGCTAAGAAAGGCAGCAAGCTCATCTCACAGACCAAGAAATTCATCTGTATGGTTCACTCCCAAAGTAAGGGGAAGATCGCTGCTACATCCATGACCACCGCAAAGGGTTCCTCCACGCAGCAGCAGCAGCAGAGGGATACAGTCATAACAAAACACAAGAACAACTTCTCCTCACACACAGGGGTACCACACAAGTTTCAGGTGGGCAACAAAGTCTGGTTGCATCGACAGAAAGAATGCCTTACCAGAACCCATCAGAAACTCAGACCACTCCGACATGGTCCTTACACCAGTACCGAGGCTACATGAAACAATGCTTTGAAGCATAGCATTCCTCCATTCATTCGCTTGCACCGAGTGTTCAATATGGACCATCGTCGACCATGCTTCCCACCATTACTGGACACATCAGAGATTGCAAGGCAAGTTCAGCAGATGGAGGAACTCAACGCAATGGGGACCATTGCTTCCTAAGGGGGGAGGAATGATCCAGGTGGATGTTGGTGGCCACCCACCTATCCCATTTGGACCCCCACAATTGTTTCTTTCAGCATTTTCAGTTTCCTTAATTGTAGCACAACTTACTATTTTTAGCAGTTTTTCAGGTCCTGAACTTCCGGAGCCGTTTTGAGGCCCTAAACGACGTCTTTTGGGGAA
>APFE031017514.1:4186-23241 GCA_000404065.3 Pinus taeda
AAATCATGCACAAAACCATAGGTGGGTCTGCCCAACCTAACATAGGGTCCAAAACCAAAAATTTTCGGGGCGCTACCCCGGACCCCATAAAGTGGGGTTACGGGTACCCCTCAAACCCCCTGTTAACTATGTGGAAAGAATATAACACAACCCAACACTATTGTTGTGCATACGTTGTATATATTGTACAAGTTACATCTGTGATGTTGTGCGCATGTGGTGTTGTGTATATATAGTGTGTGTAGATGTTGTTTATGCAATGACTATATACAAGGTGGTACAAAAAGTGTTGTGTGAATGTTGCATATGTAGTGTTGGGTATAGATGGTGTTATGTACATGTTGGATATGCGGTTGTGTACATATTGTACTATGTTCATGATGGATATGTGGCGTTGTGTGCATATGGTGTTGTGTGTATGTTGGATATGCAGTGATTTGTACATAGGGTGCTATGTACATGTTGTATATGTAGTGATATGTACATATGGTGTTGTGTGCATAACTGTACAAGTGGTGCTGTGAGCAAGTGGTGTCGTGTACATGTGATGTTGTGCACACATTGTGCAGGTGGTGCGATGTACAGGTGGTACTATGTACAAGTTGTACATATGGTACTAATGTACATGTGGTATTGTATGCATGTCGTACATGTTGTGTTGCGGGCATGTGGTACTATTTATGTGCATTGCGTAGTCATGGTATCGTGACATGTGTATTTGTTGTCTTATACTCTGTGTACATATATGTATTGTGTTGTACATCAGGTGTAGGTGTATGTATGGTGTGGTGGTGTACATCGAATGTAGGGGTATGTATTGTGTTGCATTGTACACTGAGTGTAGGTGTATGTGTGGTATGTCAGGTGTAGGTCCATGTATTGCATGATGTTGTATGTTGTGTGTGGATGTATGTGTTGTGATGTACATTGTGTATGTGCATGTGATTGAAGAAAATAAAAAGGCACTAGGTGTTTTCTAAGTGTGGCAACTGATTCAGTGTATGTACATGAAGAACAAAGGTAGAAGCTAAGGATTGATTAAAGGATAAGTATCAGTATTTTATTTCATTTTTATTATGCGAGTGAATATTGATTATGTTTTATGATGGTTATATGTGATTTATGATTTTGATCTATGATGGTTGTGTTTTGAGCTAACCTAATGTGATATATTTGTACGTGATGATTTGGTCAAAGATGCTAGTTTGACTTATTGTGATAAGAAGTAAACAGGATTGCAAGTGTACCTTATTGACGAGATACCAATGAGGTATGATGTGAATATATTTCAAATTATTTTAAAACTAATGGAAGTTATGTGCTTGGTACAGGAAGCACAAAAATTCCCACTTGGATGATTGAAACCGACTGCAAAAATTAGTGGCATCAGTGAAAAGAATTGAAATAGGCAGCAATATGTCGATAAAGTATTCAGGAGCAGGGCCATTGTGGGACTCTAGTACCCAATAGTTTCCATCGATTTCCATGAGCATGATATGACCGGTATGATGGTCTTAAGGCTGGAATGTGCCTTGGTATTTTTATCTTCTTATGTAAGGAAGCCTTGCTAAGGGATGGACTGGGGATGGGGGTAATGGAACCTAGAAGGTGAGTGACTATATGAAAGGGGGTGGCCGGATTTCCTGAGGGACTGTGTAGTAGAGAAGGGAAGACTGAGGATGAACTTGTTTTGGTCATTAGCCTTGCCAGATGGAATCAGATGCACATTGGGAGTGTGCTCTGGAACAATGAGCCCATAACTGTTCCCTGAGAGGACAAGTGGCACAGGATGGTAGCATTGGACATTGGATGTAGTTTGATTGTGGCAGGGGATTTTGGACTTCATGGGAAGGAGGTGAATCCTGATATTACTTTGAGGATGGAGGTGTGAGCCTCTAGATTCCCTTGTTGCAAATGTAGGCATCGTATCCTTTTATTTGTTGGATGAGAAAATGTGCATATGTGCATATGTGTGTATTATTGTAAATATTATATCGAGCTGGATTTATAAAGCTCCATAGACAATATGATTATTTTCTAGGTGAAGCAAATGTATATATGTGTATATGTGTGTATTATTGTAAACATGGTAATGAGTTGAGTTATAAAGCTATAGTAAACGGTATGTTTGTCATGTTTTAGAATATGGTCATTGTAAATACTGCAACGAGTTATGTTATAAAGCTCCATGGGCAGTATGTTTTGTTTTCAGCGGTTTTCTGGTTATAGGTGTCATTGAACACCGAGGATAGTGTTCCCCCAAGGGGGAGGCTTCTGTAACATCCCTGGTTAAAAATCCATGTAAAAAAATATAAGACCACGGTCATGGGACACTTATTCCAAGCTAAATGGTGGGAAATGCATCTTAGTGGGTGTTCATTTGGTTTATTATGGCTAAGGAAATTGGCAAAGGCCTTGAAAAGGCAAGAGGCATTATTTGGCATTTATTTATGAAAATAATGGAAATCCAGAGAAAAGGAAGATGAAAGGTCACAAGTTGCATGTGAGGAGGAAAATGAAGGAAAATAATGGAAAATGAAGAAAATATAGGCCTCATTAATAAAACAGCTTTTGAGGATCAGCGTGTAGGATTGGTCATTATAAGCTTGGTCAGTTCAGTTTTGGAGCTCTCTCATTTCCTCTCTCTCTTTCATTCTTGGACAATTAGATTTTTCTTTGAGCCCTCTTGAAGAGTGTGGGATGTTTTGAGTTTTGGAGCAAGAAGGAAAAGGAAGAGCAAGAAAGTGCAAGAGGACATCAAGATCAGCAACTACAATGAGTTTTTCTTGTAGATACCGAGTTACATGTATGTTTTCCTCACTAGTTTTGGCATGCATGGAACATGCGTGTGGTTTTTTGGTCATGATCTGTCATTGGCATGGGGGATTGCTTGGATTAACAGTGGATTTTCCTAGCCTTTCCATTTCCTAGATAGTCATGGTGTTGTGGGTTCATTTTCTTTGTTTTCTGGTTGGTTCTTATGTTTCCTTAGCTTGGGTTGAGTTACTAGTTCCTGGAGCCTTTGTTGGAAAATCACTCTGGAGCCCTGTAATAGCTTGGGTTGAGTTAGTAGTCTTGGAGCCTTGGTTGTACAAACACTCTGGAACCCTTGGTGGGTTGAGTTACTAGTCCTAGAGCCTTGGTTGGATAAATGCTTTAGAGCACAGAAGTAGTTATGGGTTGATTTACTAGTCTTGGAGCCTTGGTTTGAACAAATGTTTTGGAGCCCTGGAAGGCTTGGGTAGAGACCAATCTGATGATGGTTTTGTGATGTATGACCTTGAGGTGGAATAATTGTTTGATGGGTTGAGGTGGTTTGGCCTCTGGAAGCCCTGGATGGTTTTGATTGATGTGTTTTATGAGATCCCACATTCATGCTTGGAATATGGCACGAGACTGAATGACTGAAGAGAGATTTGGCTCAGCCATTCTACGGTCGGGTGGAACGTGGAAGTCCATCTTGGTTTTGGATTTTGCGTCATCAATATGAGGTTATTTCTCCTTGTATTTCTATGAGTATTATGTTGGTTATATGTGGATTATATGATTGTGATTTCCTTGATATTTATGTTGTTATTATGTTGGTTATGTATATGTTTTATGACAGTAGTTATGTATGACTCTCATCATGTTTTTACTTGTAAATGGATGATAAATATATCTATGAACTAATGGATGAAATGGCAGCTAATGTTTTGAGGCATCAATTTCTCTTAGTGATTCTTAGCTAAGTATGAGACCCCTATGCTCAGATTTGTTATTTACACCTGTAGATTATATATTCATGATATGTTTGATGAAATGCTTGTCATGGATAGTAGGGGTTAAGTCAAGGTCTTATTCAAGTTATTGCATTTGTACTATCATTTCCTTGTTATCTTACTGTTCTAAAGGTGTCATTCAGTTCTAGGCAATGACCTGAGCTCTAGGCTTAAAAAAGTGGCTGAAATCTCAGGGACACTAGCACAACACAGAAAAATAGTCCCTGGATGCTGGCATGCCTTGTCATGAGAGCATCCACAACCTTCTGGACACTGGCAGGCCTATAGCATGGGAGTGTACGGGGGTCAAGTGGTCCAAAATTTTAGTGGGACCCAGAAGCTAGTTGGTAGAAAGGTTGGGTTGGTTACTGGGGTGCCTAATGTTGATGTTGAAGGTCTATAGGTGTGTTTCCGTCAGTTCCATTTCCTTAACATAACTTAGGAGGTTGAATCATATCATAGTGGCCTCTCGTTGCATGTTTACCCTAGTTGGTTGGTTACTTGGGTAGACGTGGGAGGAGGGTGTTACATTGGCCTCAAGGAAATAGCATCAACCAAAAAGATAGCCTTCTCTTTCACTTAATATCTAGTTTAGTTGTACAAAAAGTCAAGAATATGGACTACCCTATGAAATTTCTATGGAAGATTTAGTTTCAATAGACCGACAAATTTCATTTCTCCCTTGGTTATGGAACACCCACTTATTACTACCAAAAAGAAGTCAAGGGAAATCATAGTCATAAAAGGAAGTTTGATATGTGTTGCAAATGGGGATATAAATAAACGTCACTGATGAATTTGAAGCATTGTAGAGACTATTTAGCTTCTAATAGAATTGAACAGTAAAAGGAGGATTATTAAATAGGGTTAGTTAGACTGAAGGAGGGTTTAACTCCTTTTATTTGTAGAGCATAACATAGGGGCAAGTGTCTAGTTCACTTTCCTAGAGTTAGAGATTAATTTGTAACCACATATTTATAGATGGAAATTTTCTAGGTAAAAAGATATGTAAGAGAATCAAATCTCAAGATTGTAAACCCATGGGTCGAGCTGCCCCTGTCATTAGTAAAGATTTTGATTCTATTTATTCCTTTTGTTTTCAAATTTGCTTTTATTTCTTTTTTTCATTTTATTTTTTTCTATAGCATGTAAAATTTATGAACTATGCAAATGTATGCTTCTATAGCTATTGCATTTCGATCTTACAAGATTTACTCTATAATAGAACTTGATATATACAAGGCTTGGCCTTGCATGAAGATGAATTAAAGTTTTTAGCTATTTTGAATTAATTCCCTAATATTTTTTCTTATGCAAGTTATGGTCACAAGGATATTTATGAGAGATTTGTTTCAATCAACAATTTCTAGAAGAAAATATGTGGGAGATAGTGCTAGGAAGAAATGCCTACAAATGGTAGCATAGGTCTGGACAATGAGACAACTCATAAGTCTTGCATACATGAAGTGGTGTTAAATACACATGAATGTGAACAATTATGAATGATAGAATAGTGAATTCCATTTCTTATTAACATAGATGCAAATTTATAATACATTGGTGTGATCGTTGGATTCATCTTCCAACGTCACTTGGACTCCTTTGATTTTTTAACTTCCACACCATAACCCTTAGAGGATTATGTGTCCAACATTCCCCCCCCTTTAATCCGAAGGGGTATGTATGAGTCCAAGAAGAGAGATGTAATACAAAATGTGAAAAAAAAACATGGAAAAACTAGGTTGAATGTGCTCTCTGAATTGTTGGCATAAGGTGGTGATTTAAGGATGACCACCAACACTAGAATTCTTAGTGCAGTTCCTGGAACTCTTCCAAATCTAGCAAGAAGTTGAAGTCTTCTGTTATAGGAAGTGATCATAATGCTTTTAAGAAGGAGACCTTCAACCTAGAAAAGGGAGGTCTACAACTAGCGTAAAAAGGGAGAACCTCAACCTGAAAAGGGAGGTCTCAACCTGATATGGTTTAAGGATGACTTAATGCAATTCTTGGAACTCTTCCAAAACTGGCAAGAAGTTGAAGTTTTCTACTAGAGTAAGTGTCCAGAATTCTTTGAAGAGGGAGAATTTCAACTTGAAAAGGGAGGTCTCAACCCTGCTGTAATATCCCTAACCCAGAATATTCCTCAAACCCTAGCAAAAACTCCAACCAAATATGTGCAAATGATATAATAACCCAGAAGTGATAAAATAACAGTGGAACAACATATAATAATGTAAATCGGAAACATAAGCAAATACACAAGAAATGCAGTGAAAAATGCTAAGCCATTTTATTATACTGAGTAATAAATGAGTACAAGAGGTGATTAGATAGATGGAACCTCAACTTGTACAAGGCAAGTGAAGAAATACTCTAAGAATAACAAGAATGGCCTCTCTGCGTGGACGCTGCCACTATTGCTGCTAGAAAACAAATGATGGTTTGGGGCTTCTCCCCTCCTTGGAAAAAGCTAAAACTCTGGATTCGAGCTCTACTCAAGAAACCCAGAAAAACCCAGAAAGCTTTCCTGGAATGGCCTCACACTGATCTGCGTCCTAGCTGCTGGGAAACTGTCGTGCTACTACTACTACTAGAAATCGAATGGGGATTTGGGGCTGCTCCCCTCCTCAGAAAAGGATGAAACTCTGGAATCGGACTCTACTCAAAAAACCCAGAAAAACCCAGAAAGCTTTTCTGAAATGGCTAGCCCCCTCGAAAATCACCCCCTTGGGGTTCTGCACAGTTCCTCAAAGACGTTGATGAAACGGCTGCTGAAATGCTGATGCAGCTACTGCTGGAATGTCAATGAAAATACCTTGCCCGAGCAGGTACTCGAAGTCCCCCGGGGCTAAGGGTGAGATCTCCAAACGGAGACACTCAATGCACTAAACAGTGTTGCAGACTAGCTAAATAGCCAACGTGCTCTAAGTCGAAATGACTATCACAAATGCTCATAACCAGAATGATCCCAAATGAGGGGGTTCTTCTCTATTTTATAGCCTCTGCCTCTCACAATCCCTAGGCTCACTTTCTCCTGCATGATCCCCTTCTTGTCATGTGTTCCTTCCCTCCTACGCAGTCCCTCCATGTGTTTGCGTGGGCCCCATTTCTATGTCCCCCTTTGGCCCCCTTGGTTCCCCCTTAAGTCAGAACGTTGTGCTACCTAGGAAGTGACTTTTTATTCTAAAGTGAGTTATGTTCCCCCTTCCTCACTTTTTATTTACAAATAACTATAGAAGGCAAAAATCGAACAAAATCGAATATTCCAATTAGCCATAGCTAATTAGGAATATTACAGTCTCCCCTGGCAAAATGTTGCTTGTCCTCAAGCAACTGAAGTGATGAATGTTGTAAGATCTCCTCACTCTCCCAAGTGGCATACTCATCCAGCAAATTCTTCCACCTCACCAAGAATTCCCGGACCATCCTACTCCGCAATCGTCTCTCCCTAGAGTCAATGATAGCCTCCGGCTGCAATACCAAATGCCCCTCATCATCCATGGGTGGTAGCTCATCCGTCACGGTCACCTACTGCCCCAATGCTTTCTTCAGGCAGGATACATGAAAAATGTTATAAATCTTGCTGCCTTGGGGTAGCTCCAACTCATATGCAACCTGTCCAATCCTGCGTATCACCCTGTATGGCCCATAAAAGCAGGGCTTGAGCTTCTCAGCCCCCTTCTACTTCAGCGATGACTGTCGGTATGGTTGTAATCGTAGGTAGACCATGTCCCCTACCTCGAATTGCCTCTCCATCCAACCCCTGTCGGCATACAGCTTCTGTTGGTTCTGCATTGTAGACATGTTATCCTTGAGAGCTCGAAGGATATCTTGACTCTCTTGGATCCAAATCTTGGCTCTAGGAGCCCTGCTATCACCAAACATCACGTCGACAAAAGATAAAGGATGATACCCATATAAGGAATAGAATGGTGACATACCAATGGACATGTGATGCGAAGGATTGTAGCAGTACTCCCCCAAATGCATCCACTTCATCCATGCTCGCTGCTACCCATTGACATAGTTACGTAAGTAGCCCTCTAGCCACTTGTTAACTATCTCTGTCTATCCGTCCGTCTGTGGGTGATAGCTGGTACTCAGTGTCAACTTTGTCCCCACCAATCAGAAAATCTCCTGCCAAAACCCGCCTATGAAATGGTTGTCCCTGTCACTAACGATGGTCTTAGGAAGACCATGTAGCCTGAAGATCTCCCTGAAGAATAGCTCGGCCACCTGTGTTGCTGTATAATGTGTGGATATGGAAAAGAAATGTGCGTACTCCGTCAATCGATCAACAACGACAAAGATACAATCCTTCCCCTGTACCATGGGCAACCCTGTGATGAAATCCATCGAAATACTCTCCCATTTCCCCTCTGGAATGGGAAGAGGCTGCAATAATCCTGCGGGATGGCTCATCTCTCCCTTGTTCCTCTAGCAAACATCGTACTCCCGGATGTGTTGGAGTACATCCTCCTTGAGGCCCTTCCATGAGAACCTCTCCCTAATGGCCCTGTAGGTTTTAGTAAAACCTTGATGTCATGCCAATGGGGAATCATGTGATGCCTGGAGTATCTTCTTCTTGAGCTAAGACCCCTCAGTCAAGAAGATTATGTCCCTGTAGTAGATGATCTCATCGACCACCCTGTACCTATCATTTTCCACCTACCCATCCAGAGCCTCACATGCAAATCTATCCTTGGAGTACTCTACTAAGAGTCAAGCCCTCCAATCTATATCCAAGCTTATAAGAGACAACGTGGTTGGTCTACGGGAAAGGGCATCTGCTACCACGTTGTTCTTACCTTTGACATACTCAATGTCAAAGTCATATGCTTGGATCTCACTGATCCACTTCTACTACCTCTCCTGTAGCTGCTTCTGCTCCAAAAAGAACTTGAGGCTGTTGTGATTAGTCCTCACCCTGAACCTGTTTCCTACCAAATACTGCCGGTACTTAGCCAATGCATGCATGATGGCTAGCATCTCCTTGTCGTATATGGAATACAACCTCTCATGTGGAAGGAGCTTCCAGCTCTCAAATGCTATAGGGTGACCTCCCTACATCAATATTGCGCTGATCCCTTCTCCCGACTCATCACACTCCAAAACAAATGGTTGCGTGAAATCTGGCAATGCAAGCAACTCCTGGATAGCCCGCTCAATCTCATCCCGATAGGCTTTGGGGTGCCTATAGAGAGTGGTAATCACGACCTGTATGCCCTGCTAAAGCTCGATGGTGTGCTCAAACCCCCGATGTGGTGGCTGTCCTGGTGGAATCTCCCCAAACACTATGGCATACTGATCAAGGATAGACTGTATCTCTGGGTGTACCATCTACCCTCTAGTTCCTGCCTCTGATGCATGCAGCTCCACTACCCACTCTTTGTCTCCCTTCCTGAAGACTGCCTCCATCCAATAAGCCGACATAGTCTGAGGTGGATATGTGTGTTGTCCTTGTATCTTCTCATGCCTCCCTATCTTCTCATCATCCCACTCCATCTCCAGGGTCTTCCAATCTGTCGTGGCCTTCCCTAGAGTGATAAGCCACTGAACACCCAGTATCATGTTGGTGTTCGGAATATCGAACACGAAAAAGTGGTCAGTCAATGTGTAGGTGCCCATCATCACTGAAAGCTCTGGAACATAATGAGCACACATCATGGTCTGATCTCCTGGGACCAAAACTGAAAACCCATCGAAGCTCTCTGTCTGTATACCTCTCCGCTCAACCATCTGGGCATTGATGAAGTTGTGGGTTGCCCCACTGTCAACCAAAACTGATACGCGTTGGCCACATATTTTCCCTCGTACGCGTAGCATCAGATACTTGGGAACTCCCCGCAACGCTGCAAGGGCCCCTCCAGTGGGTGCAAAAGATGCACCACCTGCTGATGGTGGTGGAGGTGGTAAATGTCCCTGTATGGCATGGCTATCTCCTGCCTCCACATCCTCCTTGTCATCCTCTTCTCCACTGCTCTCGAAGAAGACCTCAATAAAATGTGCTTTACCAGCAGCACATCTATGTCCTGGTGCCCATGGCTCCTGACAAGTGAAGCACAATCGCTTCTTCTTTAGCTCCCTCCTGGCATCATCGTTAAGCTGTAATCATCCTGGATTCCCCTTTGGAGGTGGAATCCTCACATCCTTCCCCTTAGACTGGAAAGTTTGTCTCTGGAGGTAAGGTGTTTGGGTCCTAGGTAAGACATCTTGTAAGTCCCAGGTCCTACTGATAGTGTCCTGGAGTGTAGTTGGTCTAGTAGATCAAACTAGACCCCGAAGTGGCTTTGCTAACCCCTCAACATACATATAGACCCTCCATGCCGTGGAGAGGTCTGACACCATCATGGAGACCCTAAAGAAATCTGCAATGTAGGTCTCTGGGATCCCTATCTGTTTGAGCCTCATCAGCTCAATGAAATGCTGCTCTGGATCGCTCTGATCAAATCGCTCGATTAGTCTCCTGGTAAACTCGGCATATGATGTTATTGTGGAGTGCCCCAATGTAACCATCCCATGAAATCACCAATCCTGGGCCTCGCCATCCAAATGCAACGTTGCCACCTTGATGGCCTCTGCCTCCAACATCTGGTTAAGCTGGAAATAAATGTCCAGCTTCTCCACCCAAGACTTTGCCAAACTGTTTGATAAGCCATCAAATGTAGGCAAGTGGAATCTGCTCGCTACATGGTGGGTGTCCCCATCATGGTAATTTCGGTACCCTTTGTGATGATCACGGGGTCTGCTATCCCGCTAGATCTGAACAAAATCTCTAAATGAGAGGGCTTCCCTGAACTCCTGCCCATAGGCCTCATACTCTGCAAAATAATCGCCCATATGCCCGGGCTATGCCTCCTGCTAGGCTACGGCCCCCGTGTCTACTCCTAAGAAGGTGGGCATGGTAGAGCGTGTAGGGGCATGTGAGCCCCCCTGCTACGCAGTATCACGCAGCTCTGGCAAGTGATGGGATTCACCTGATCCCTCACCGGTCTGAAAAACTCATGGGATCTCCCACTGTCTGGCCTCTACTACCGTGAATCTCTGCCCCATCACCTCAATCTAGCTTGACAAATCCTGCACTGATTTGAGGATCATATCCGCAAATCTCTTCCCGTCCTCGTCTTCCATCTACTCTGCATCCACTACTAGCTCTCTCTGTTCTACGTCTACCACAAGAACACAATCTCCCTCTCCATAGGTATTCTCCAACCTACATCCAGTATCTCTGCACCTCTTACCTCTGTAACAAATGTATGGTTTTTCCCTCGGTGTCATAGATTGCCAGCTCCACAGGCTGAGCCAGATCTATGGTCTGATACCACTGTAATATCCCTAACCCAGAATATTCCTCAAACCCCAGCAAAAACTCCAAACAAATATGTGCAAATGATATAATAACCCAGAAGTGATAAAATAACAGTGGAACAACATATAATAATGTAAACCAGAAACATAAGCAAATACACAAGAAATGCAGCGAGAAATGCTAAGCCATTTTATTACACTGAGCAATAAATGAGTACAAGAGATGATTAGACAGATGGCACCTCGACTTGTACAAGGCAAGTGAAGAAATACTCTCAGAATAAAAAGAATGGCCTCTTTGCGTGGATGTTGTTGTTGTGTTGTTATTGCTGCTAGAAAACAAATGATGATTTGGGGTTGCTCCCCTCCTCGGAAAAAGTTGAAACTCTGGATTTGGGCTCTACTCAAGAAACCCAGAAAGCTTTCCTAGAATGGCCTCACACTGATCTGCGTCCCAGCTGCTGGGAAACTGTCGTGCTACTACTGTTGCTGGAAATCAAATGGGGATTTGGGGCTGCTCCCCTCAAAAAATTATGAAACTCTGAAATCTGACTCTACTCAAAAAACCTAGAAAACCCAGAAAGCTTTTCTAAAATGGCTGAACCCACGAAAATCACCCCATTGGGGTTTTGCGCAGTTCCTCAAAGACGCTAATGAAACGACTTCTGAAATGCTGATGAAACTACTGTTGGAATGCCAATGGAAATACCTTACCCGAGCAGGCACTCGAAGTCCCCCGGGGCTAAGGGTGAGATCTCCAAACGGAGACACTCAATGCACTAAACAGTGCTGCAGACTAGCTAAACAGCCAGCGTGCTCTAAGTCGAAATGACTATCACAAATGCTCATAACTAGAATGATCCCAAATGAGGGGGTTCTTCTCTATTTTACAGCCTTTGCCTCTCACAATCCCTAGGCTCACTTTCTCCTGTGTGATCCCCTTCTTGCCATGTGTTCCTTCCCTCCTACGCAGTCCCTCCATGTGTCTGCATGGGCCCCATTTCTGCGTCCCCCTTTGGCCCCTTTGGCTCCCCCTTAAGTCACAATGTTGTGCTACCTAGGAAGTGACTTTTTATTCTAAAGTGAGTTATGTTCCCCCTTCCTCACTTTTTATTTACAAATAACTATAGAAGGCAAAAATCGAACAAAATCGAATATTCCAATTAGCTATAGCTAATTAGGAATATTACACCCGCATAGTTGTTTTAAGGTTGACCACCAACCGAGGCATGCTCAAGGGAATATTTGTCTTTGGATACAACTTTGAATCTGGTATGGCAGGTTGAGGCTTAGGCTTGCTTGATGAAGCTTTGAAACATGTAGATGACCATCACACCCCCCTTGTCAGATACAAGGTGAGAAGATGGAGAAAACTCAACTGCAAGACTGTTCATGTTATGCAACCATCTCACAAAATAGAATCTAGAACAAGTTCTGACATATGATTGAGATATCTTCTTGGTTGTTGAAGCCCATTGCCAAGAAGTGATCCATCCAAGATGAATCTTTGTCCTTGTAGGAGGCTTGTTTTTGAAGCATCTATTTGAAGAATGATTGGTTTTATGACAGTGCTCACATGGATGAAGATCAAAAAAATGATCTTCAATATGGCCAACTCGGTTACAATGTTGGCATTTAACATTATGTTGTTGCTACTGTGGAAGAGGAGCAGAATCTGCAACAACTGAATGTGAACCATCATGAAGAAATCCAACACTCTAAAATTTGATGGCCTTTGAGTAATTTGGAATATGAAAGGATGCCTCATTATCATATCCAAGACCTGTTATGTGCTTGTTGTTGACAATCTCTTCCCAATGTTTGATGATTGTCTTGGGAAGCGCAGACTAAATTTACTCACCTGTATTCAAATATGCTTCTGAAATGAGCACTTGATCTTAATCAACCTCAACATTATTGATTTGATGACTTGGTGGCTGTTGATATGATCATGTTTCAAAGTCAGATAGGGGATTGTTCTGAACAAAAACAAGTTTAGAAAGATGTATTTTTTATTGTAACTCATCTCTCTGTAATTGTGATTCAATTTGTAAAATATCTATATTCTCTTATGCATTTTGCAAATAGGTTTGAATATCCGAAAGAGTGTCCTTGTTTATTTTAAGTGTGCTTTCAACAATAGATACAATTAGATTTCTCAATAACTCTAATATTTTTCAATTTGAGCCATAAGAAGTGCACTAAATCAATAATCAATGTACAATGGTTCTTAAGGAAGACTATACAAATGACTAAAGAATCACAACTTTATTTTATGCATACATATACATCTATCTTAGCATTGGTTTATCCCAATTTAATGCAAGACTGAATATCTATGAATGCACTTGCAGATAATTTTCCTTGTGACTTGTAGGCCGCAAAGATAAGAATCCAATGGTTGCAACAACAACGATGTTAGCAACTCAACTCCCCATGATGAAGGACTATTGTGCAGGGTATTTATATCCCTTCTATATTTTAAACAATGTAAACTTTGAAACAAGAACTGATACTGTTACCCGTTTCGTAGAGATAGCAAAAAAATGACCCGATTTTCAAAAGTGGTGATGCAGAATACACATGCTTTTTTTAGAACATGGTTTTTGGAACTTTAATTTTTTTTCATGTTCAAGGATGAAATCAAGTTTAGAATGGTAGTGATTTTCATGCTGATTTTAAAAAGTGAGTATTCTGCATCACACATTTTTTTAAAAAGACCTATTTTTTGACTTTTAATTTTCTAGTGTGTGAAATGTGAAAAATTATTTTCTAAATTTGATAGTTTTTGAAGTTGTCATCTTATTCATATTTTCTTGTTCTCTATCTTAATTTTATTTTTATTTTTTTTAGGGAGGTTTTTATTGTTTTGCGTTTTTAAATTAGAAAGTCAATAGTTTGAATTTTAGATAATCTACATATTTATGCATCCTTAATTAATTTTTCAATCCACATGAAATAATTGTTTCTAGAAAACAACATTTTTTAACAATGGACATAAAAATAACCATTTTTAACATAAATATAACAAAAAAACTAAACGTTTTGATAATTTTTTGCTAGAATTAACATGTCAAAATCACAATTTTTATACAAAAATATTAACTAAAAATGGTCAAATAATAGTTTTTTTTATGAATTTCATGTCAAAAAAATAATAATAACAACTTTTTTTCAAAAAATAATAATTAACTTAAAAATCAATGCGAAAATCAAAAATTACAAATATTGAACACATAACAACTTTAATTCATTGATTATTCTTTTCATGAAATGTCAGAGTCAAAACATTGCCTACCCCCTGATTTCCAGGTATAACTTAAATTTAATCAACAATGTCACGTAATCCAAACTCTTCGTCCTCTAAAGTTTCATCATTGTCATCTTCCACAATATTTTCTGCTTCCTTTTGCGCAATTTCCTCTTCTAATGGGTCTTTGATGTCTGCAAATCTCCCAATATATGTCTTTCCAAACATTCCATGTAATGGTGGTTGGGGTTCCTTTGCCTTTTTTGCCACACGTGATTCATTAAAGTCGCCTTTCCTCAACCCAATTTCTTGCATTTCATCTGGAAGAAATTGAAGAGCATTAATTCTTTGCTGAATGAAATTGCATTGTAATGGATCTTTCTCAATTGCAATGCAATTTCTTCCTTTTTGAAGGCAAGCATGCTAGTGTTGTACCTAATTATCAAGCACAAAAAAATAATGAAGTAAATTAGTACAATGACATATTAATTAAAAAAAAGAACATATTGAAATTCAATTCCATGTGGAAAAACCTACCTGAGCCAGAAAATAAATCCAGAACCCAATCTCCTTCATTTGAACATATGTTTATAAGACCCGCCGCCGATCGGGCGGGGCGGGGCGACCCGGGGGTGGCCCTAAACAAATTAGTTATTTGTTACCCATGAACAAATTGGTTATTTGTTACCATAAACATACCTTCGTCATGCAAATGGTGGTTGATTGTATAAAATATAACCAAAACTCTGGAAAAATGAGGTACCGTTTATTGGGAAAGCTCTTTTTGTCATGCAACGTTTTAGGTACCTTTCATATGGAAGGCTCTATTTTTGCTGGGTACTTTTTGGCATATGTACAAAAGAATTAAAAGATAATTACTCTCCAATGAAGTATATGGAAAAGAAGTCGAAACTAAGAAAATTGAGGGCCAAAGAATGAAGAGAATTGAAATATAACCACTCCCCCTGAAGTATATGGAAAAAAAAGGTCAAAACTACGAAAAGTGAGGTGTCATTGATTAGGCAGGCTCTTTTGATCTCGCTACTTTTGAATCCAACCAGAGTAGAGTCATGGCGTCTCGTCACTTTTGAATACAATGAAGAGTTATGCATGTGATATATGGCATGTCGTCTAGTCATTTTTCATTCCAGTGAACAAGACTTGTCCATATAACACATGCCATAATGCCACCTACTCACTGTCTCTTGCTTTTAAGGTAATCTAATTCCATAAGTGCTCACTTATGAAAATGTTCGATTCTTTTGCTTTTGAGGTCCTCTAATGTCAGAAGTGCTCATTTATGAAAATGTTGAACCATGGGAAGGCTATTTCATATAAGACACGACAAACAATTTGATTGTATTTGTTAATTGCATGTTCCTATGCTGAAATGAACTTGGTAAGAAATAAGTTATAGTTAAGTTTCTTTTTCTATGCATTGTTTTCTTACATGTAATTAAAATAGAGTGCGTGATTCTTTTAGAAAAAGTGAGGTGTCCATTCTGAGGAGTAGGAATTGTCTGTGTTATTTTATTTTTTTTCTTCTAGCTACAACCTGGCCACTTTGAGGAAAATCGATCATTGACAATGGTGCTATATTAGTCTAATTCCAAGCGTCGAGCCCATTTCACTTTCTGTGTGGGTCTCTCTTAGCGTATATATTTTTTTCATAAAGGGTCTATTCCCTGTCTCTACATTGGTTATGCCTTCCTCTCACATTATTGGAATCATCTCTCTTTATTCCCACTGCTTTCAAATGAACTTAGTTTTTACACTTGAACCACACACTTTGCTATCACAGGAAGCATTGACACTTTATTAGCAAAAATGTAAAACCAAGACTTTCAACATTGACCAATCCAACTCACATCGCTCCGTGTTTCAATCCAGCAACCTCGATTCCTATAGAAATGCCATTAGCTTAGTTTGATTAAGAGTAATATTTAGAATCTTGATGTGTTAGCATCTATCAATATGTTGGACTCCCTTTCTTGAAGCCTTATTTTATCCTTGATTATGCCTCTGAATTTGACGTGAAGTTTAAGGGTAGGCATGTCTGGAATAAAGGCGTGCAAGGAATGCTTATGTGGAGAAAAGTACACAAACTTCCTCGCAGACACTTTCTCTCCGCACCAAAAACACTGTCCGACCGCATTCTGTGAAGCCCAAAAATGCACATATAAACCAATGAAAACTTAAAATAAAGCTAATAAAATATAAAAATGGTGCCGCTATCCATATTAAAACATTAGGTAGGAAATAATATTTTGTTTGAGCGTTTGATATGAAAGCGTTGAACAAAAAAGCTATATATTTGGGTGTACCTCTGCTATTTTCCCCAGCCCCCTCCGCCTCCCCCTCGGCCGCGCAGGGCCACCCCCGGGCCGCCCCGCCTCGCTCGACCGACAGCGGGTCGATTCCGGGAATCGACCCATCTAGATAGGTATTACAACTCAAATATAGGTATTAGATAGGTATTTTCGACATCAAATAGACTTAACATAATTTTGTTCCGAATAAAAAGCTATAAAATTTTGGTCCTAATCAACAAAGAGTGAAGTAAAGCACAAAACAAAAGCATAGAACGAAAACCTGCACAATCATTTTCATCAAAATTAAAATAAAACCTGCACTGTGCTCTTCATGTGTTTTTCCTGCAAAAATACCTTGAGCTTCCCTTGTGTTCTCTATTGCAAAAATATGTAGTGGTATCACAACTTTATGATTTCTTAGGGTTACTCCGGATTAACCGTCCTCCTTATCTATCTCGTTTTCCTTGCGCAATGACTTATTTTGTCTCTCGACCAATAACGGGTATCGCAGCAAATAAAGGCAATGCAAATAGATAGCCAATGAAGGATCGATCCAAGGTTGACAAGCAACGATAGTTAGGAGTGGTAGCTACATCAAATGCATAGGAAAGACCTGCTTAAAGTACATAAGTAAGTTGCTTCTTCAATTCTTTAATATTTGTCGTAAGTGTATCCACTTCAATAAGTCCATGGAAACATAGGTCGATGTAGCAGCTATAGTAGAAGAGTAGCCAAATGTTTCATATACTCACTGGGTCAATTCCGGGAATCGACCCGCCCCGCCCCGCTCGGGTCGATTCCGGGAATCGACATCAAATAGAATTAACATAATGTTTCATATAGTCACTAGGTCCATGTAGCAGCTATAGTAGAAGAGTAGCCAAATGTTTCATATAGAAGAGTAGCCAAATGTTTCATATAGTCACTGGGTCGATTCCAAGAATCGACCCGGGGGTGGGCCGCCCCGACCCGCCCGACCCTGGACTTCATACTTGGTAAAGGCATCAGTGTAAGAACCCTCAATACAGAAACGAACTTCAGCTGGTTCAACATGATAATACACTGGATGGATCCTTGCTTTAGTTTTCAACATAAAAAAGAGTTCATTCAAACACCGAGGAGAATGGGCATAGTTCTTAGAGAAAATGACGATGTGAACAGAAGAAGAAAGTATGGCTTGTTGTATTTTATTTGATAGGGAATCTTGCATATCAAATTCTTCCAAGTCGAGAAACGGGCGCAAACCCTTACGTCGGAGTGAACAGAAAAGGAAGCTGGCAAAGGTCTTGTTCACATCGACCCCATGGTGGTTGATGTAAACGTCATAATATACTGATTGACAGCTTGTGGCGGATCGACTTGGAAATGGAAATTCCACTGTTGAAGGAAAGGAGGCAGACTGGAAAGGTCTCAAGGCCATGTATATGGAAAAGAAACGAACTGGTACACAGGGACGCAGGAGACAACCAATGAAGATCTCGAATCAGGGTGTTTCAAAGTGAAGCGAGAAAATTAAGCATATAAAGATATGAGAATGGTCAGTGTAGTTTTCTGCGTCCTGCATCCCACATTCTTTGAACCTTGCAACCCCACTTCCTCGCACTGACAAGGAATCAGCAAGCGACCACTGATCTAGGGTTAAGGTTGGATTCCACCGTGAGCGATTTGTCTACGACATTGCAAACATGGAAGAGTAAACCGTTGAAAATAATATTATGTAAAAAAGTAAAAACCAACCGTACGCTCTCTGAAACAATAAATGTAAAAGTTATTCGTGATGGGAAATATTACATTATTGTTGTCCACCGTGAGTGGAACTAATCTTTAGAAAACCATGATGGAAGTGCTGGTTCTTTGAAACGACATAAAAAGTGAATGGTATTGGCGATGGAAATGTGACATCATCATCCACCCACCGGGTCAATTCCCAGAATCGACCCAGTGACTATATGAAACATTTGGCTACTCTTCTATATGAAACATTTGGCTACTCTTCTACTATAGCTGCTACATCGACCCAGTGACTATATGAAACATTATGTTAAGTCTATTTGATGTCGATTCCCGGAATCAACCCTGGCGGGGCGGGGCGGGTCGATTCCCAGAATCGACCCAGTGACTATATGAAACATTTGGCTACTCTTCTACTATAGCTCTCGAGTCTCCCGTGTAGCGGGTTGTACGCCGCAAGTATGGTCAAACTCAGAGTGCTATAACCATCCAAAATAAAATTAAAATGGGGCCATGATTGCCTCACAAAAAACCGGAAGATAAGCTTAGGGCCGTTATCATTACAATTTGACACGCAATGTCTTATCGTGGGCTCTTGGAATACAATTTCTCAACATTAATATTTAATTGGGCTTCTTTGATTTTGAGTGCATTACAGAATCGCAAGGAGGAGGAGAGGTGGCTGGGGGGGTA
>APFE031017514.1:27667-46622 GCA_000404065.3 Pinus taeda
TGGTTGAAAACATGTTAAATTTATACTTAGGAAAAAAAAATGATATTCTACCAAAAACATTAATGTGTTTTTTCCTCATAAACAACTTTGTTTGAGACATAAAAATTTGGTTTTATTAGCTTTTTTTTTAAATTTTGAAAATTGACCCTAAAAAAAAAATCATTGTTCCAGTATCATCACTTTCATTTTGAAGCTATATTTGCACGAAAATTTCATAGTAAATTTCGTAGTCACTGCCATTTTTAAATCATGTTCAAAATTGACGCCTAAAAAATAAAAACATCGTTCCAGTATACACACTTTTCGTTTTTAGCACTGTTTTTGATGTTTTTTTGGGGTTTTTGGGCCAGAGTTCCCGTTTTGAGTTTATAGTTCCCGTTTCAAAGTTTACATTGTTTTTATTCTCATAGTGATTGAAGCAATAGACCAGATCCACTTTGAATAGGTGCTCACAACACCAACTTTGACTCTAGACCCTCTGGCAGGAAATGGATGTGCTCTCTCATGGGAGTGTGCTAGTTTAGACAAACAATTCTTGCTCAGGCTTAGTCAAAAGCATCCAATATTGATAGTCCCCAAATAGTGACACAATTATTTAGAGTCAAATATTTTGAAAATACCCCAACCTTAGTCTTCAATCGCTTTGAAATGCAGACAGTCGCTCGAATTCTTCCCATGTCCAACCATGTTCAACACAAAAACCAAGAATATATTTGAGACTAGGTGTAACATCTTTTGCACAAGATCTGGAGCCATTAAAAAGTCACAAAGACAAAGGAAACAAAGAAACATTGGGTCATAAATAACAAGCTAGCTATAAAACCTTCATGAATTTACAAAACTTTTGCAACACATTTTGGAAAACAAAACCACCAAGAACTCCCCACACACCTCAACCAACGAATCAAAATGACTCCTTTCCAGATTAAATATTAAGAACCAAATGCAATATTATCCACTACTATCCATGCAAAAGCATTTCTATGCTTCCACGGACCTGAACCTTCCACTACACATTGAATACTACTGAAGTCCTACATGAAAGCTTGGCCAGCTATATGGTAACTTGAATTATCAATGCATTGACTCGAAGACACCAAGAGTAATAAAGACACTCAATGACATAGAGATACACCCAGTTCCATTTGATTTCATCTTGCAGATAATGTAGAGATCCCCTAAAGCGGTCGATTCTTTTCAATAGTCGTTGAAATACCAACAAAGTTGATAACAATCCAACATTGTCCCGAACAATGATCGAAATTCTCATTATTTGTTTGGACCATATTTATGAAACTTGGTGTGCTATAAGAAGAATGGATGACTCAAAGCTTATAAAGCTTTCAAACGTTCTGAAGGCTCAAATTTGATAAGTCCTTGCAGCAAGTCTATAAGTACTACATTTGAATGGTCCACAATTATGTTGTTGTGATGAGGGCAACAATGCTTGAATTCCCAAAAATCAAATGCCAACGAGAATTTTGTAATAAAATTCCAACTTCAATATTGTATAATGAACCATCAAGACCCTGTCCAAGAAGTTAGGGCTCACTACAGTGTGGTCTATTCATGAAAAAATGAAACAAGAATATACATATTGTATTTCCTGGCCTTAGACAACCGACCTAGAGTCAAATTGTTCTAGTGAACCATCACAGTGCAGAAAATCAGCATTACATTATGCCAAGTCTCCCAACCATGCATTCAGACTCATGGTTATATCCATATTGTTCTGGTGAGTTCATAGAAGAAGATAACCAAGAGAGATATTTGTAATCATGGTTTCAAGCTACCAAAAGGCTTCATTCAAGTCACAAGTTTGAAACAAGTTTCTCGGTATTGGGTCCAGAATCCATGGGCGTTGGTGGTAATGGATAGTGTGTTACAACACCAATACACAAATAAAAAAGTCATTCACTATGCCTGAGTATATTAAGGTAAAACCTCATTGGAAAAGAAAGGAGAAAAGTTATGCAAAAAACGTTATTTTTTTATCTGAACTTAAAGAGGAATGAAACAAATCACAGATATAACCATAAATACAAAGATGCAATAGAAATAACACTTCATTTCATTAATATCAAATACTAAAATATGCTTACAAATAGAATCGAAATAAACTAGCTAGGGCGATGGTAGCTTATCTCTGAGAAAAGATGTGGCGACTACATGCCTCTAAACTGTGTTACAATGAGGCTCGAAGGCCTATGTATTATTGAGAAACAATGGAAAACCCTAAACATCCAAAAACCTAACCCTAGGAGATGAAGCACCAAAAATATGGGCCCTGTTTGGGTAAATTGGTACATCAACTTCTCTGGGTCGTAACTTTGGCATATGATCTTCGTTTGACATGCACAATACCTTGTTAGAAAGATCTAACAAAGGTCTACAACTTTCAAATGCAAACATGAGACTAAGACTCATGTTTGCTTGATTTTCCCAAAAAATGTCGTTTAGGGCCTCAAAAAGGCTCTGGAAGTTTAGGACCCGAAAAACTACCAAAAATAGTAAATTGTGCTACAATTAAGGAAAATAAAAGAGACAATGTTGGGAGTCCAAGTGGAATAGGCGGGTGGCCACCAATATCCACCTAGATCCATCCTCCTCCCTTAGGAATCAATGGTCCCCATTGCGTTGAGTGCCTCCATGAGATGGGGAAACTTCTACTGAACTTGGTCCCTGGTGAGCCACTTGCCTTGGTGCAGGAGTTGGCCAGATTTGAAAACCTGATATATTTGGATCTTTTGCTAGCGAGTGTTCTTGATTTGTGTGTTCATGATCCAATCAGTTGTGGCCTATTCCATGCAGTCTAGGTTTAACTATGTTGCCGTGAGTTGTTTGGCAATGTCTAATGTGCCGAGTCATAGTGGGAAGTATGGTTGAAGGTGGTCCACATTGAACACTGGGTGCAGGCCAAGGAATGGGGGAAGGATAAGCTCAAAATCATTGTCTCCCATAGCCTTGGTAATGGTGTAAGTCCCATATTAGAGTGGGCGAAGCTTACGATGGGGTCCAACAAGGCACTCCTTCTGCAAATGTAGCCAAACTTTGTCACCCACCTAGAACTTGTGTGGAACCTGATGTTGATCATGGTGTTTCTTGTACTTAGCATTGGTTTTGTCCAATATATCATGGACTTGTTGGAAGATGTGTTGAATGAGCTCATTGAAGTTGTTAGCCCTGTCAGCTTCAAACTGGACGTGAGTTGAATCTGCCTGAGTAGATACAAATGGTATGGCCACATTAATCAGGCATAATGGTTGAAATCCTAGCCCTACCTAAAAGTGGTTGGGCCCATTGAGATGTGGAGATCTTTGTCGTAGTTGTGCTGGACATAGGGGAAGCTTTCATCCCATATGTATCAATGCTTTGAGTTGTACATGCACAGAATGTGTATGATCATCATGTTGATGACCTTTGTTTGGCTATCATTTTAGGGATGGAAAGTCATGAACCTAGTAAGTTTGGTATCCAACATCGACCAGAGACTTGACCAAAATGCACTTAGGAATTTGCTAACCCGATATTAGATAATGGATTGTGGGATCCCAAAGTGTACCCACACTCGCTCAAAGAAGAGCTTAGCAGTGGCCTCTATTGTGATACTCTTCTTATAGGCCACCATAATGGCCATCTTAGAGAAGTTGTCAATGACCACGAAAACACAGTCGTTGTTGTGCTTAGTATAAGGAAGGCCTGACATGTAATCCATGGAGATAGATTCCCAAGGTTGACTAGGAGTAGGTAGAGGAGTATGTAGGCCTTGCTTCAGCTAATAAAAATACTTTTGTAACACTGCCACTGTTTTCTCTACTCTGAAATGTCTAGCGACCTGACTGTAGTGCACCTCCCAAATCATCTTGGCATGCTCGCTTGAAGGAACACAAACGTGTCCCAAGTGGCATAACAGTGCATCCTGGAGGTGAAAATTTAGAACTTTCTTACCTTCCAGGAGTGTCTGGTATGTGTTGTCGAATTCTAGATCACTCTTATAAAGGTTTGGCCACCCTAAAGTCTCGTGCCCACAAGAGTCGAGCACAGTGATCAGTGCCATGACTAGTGGTTGGTTGAGGAAGTCTACAACATTATTGGTGTTTACCTTCTTATAATTAACGTTTAGATGGAATTGTTGGAGGTATGTGGACCATTTCTAACGGCGATCATTCTTCAAGTTCCCTTATGTTTGTATGAACTACAAGGGTCAGTGTTCAGTGTGGATGACCGTTTCCTTCCCCATAATGTAATGCTTCTATTGACGACAGGCCTGAACAATGGAATACATCTCTTTGTCATAGGTGGGATACTTTCAAACTATGTTTGAAAGTGTCTCACTATGGTAACCCACTGGATGCCCTTGCTAAGTAAGAACTGCACCAATAGCATGGTCAGAGGCATCTGTCTCAATCTCAAATGGTTTCTACAGGTCTGGTAATGTGAGCACTGGTGCTGAGAAGAGGCACTACTTCAACTCAGCAATTGACTTCTCTTGGGTTTCATACCAAAATAACTTTACTTTCTCTCCGCCCTTGGTGACTTGACTTAAAGGCCAAGTGATATGAGACAACCCCAACACAAACCTGTAGTAGAAATTGGTAAGGCCCAGAAAGCTGTGGAACTATGTTAGAGTGGTTGGGGTTGGCTAATCCTGAATGAATTTATCTTGGTTGGGTCCACATGCACACCCTACTCATCAATGATGTACCCCAGATATTGAACCTGGGTCATGCCAACAGTGCATTTCTCCAGATTGGCACACAACTTGTGTTGTCGCAAGGTTTGGAGGTCCTATCAAATATGGTGGAGGTGCTCTTCCCAACTTTGCTTGAAGATCAAGATGCCATCTAAATACACCACCATGAATGCATTGGTGAAGGGTCGCAAGATGTCATCCATCAACCTCATGAAGGTTGCAGGGGAATTGGTTAACCTGAAAGGAATGACCAACCATTTGAAAAGACCCTCCTTGGATTTGAAGGCGGTCTTCCACACATCAGAGCATTCGATAGGAACGTAGTGATAAATAGACTTCAAGTCAATCTTGTTGAAATACTTGGCTCTCTTGAGCTAGTCCAAAAGGTCATCAATATGTGGGATTGGGTACCTATTCTAGACAATGATCTTGTTCAGCGCCCGATCGTCAATACAGAGTCTCCATGTCCCATCCTTCTTCTGTACCAATACAATCGGGCTCCCACAAGGTGATGATCTTGGCGTGATGTTCCCTTTTTGCAACAGCTCTTGAATCTCCCTCTTGATCTCATAATTCTCCAGAACTGAGCATTGATAGATTAGTCCATTGGGTAGCGGTGTGCTTGGGGTCAGATCTATGGAGTTCTTGACCTGACAGTGCAAAGGTACCCCCGTAGGCAAGGTGAAAATGTCCTTGTACTCCTCCACGACCTTGTCCATCAGCTGTTGATGTGCAGAGGCACCTTGTTCGAAAGCCATGGCCACAATCTTCTTCTTGCACTGAGGGTGAATCATAAGGAAAACAAATTTCTTGGTTTTTGAAATGATCTTACTGCATTTATTTGCAGAGATCAAAGAGATGGAGGTAGGAAGGGATACCTCAGATATCCTATACAACTTATTGCCCAAAGTAATAATCACAGTGAGGTCTAGACTCGTATACAACACGACACTTCCACAAGCATTGTTGTCCTAATAATACATCACAAACTTCAAGAGGAGCAACATCACATAGTACCTCATCCATGAAGGTCTTGATGTTGTAAGGAAGGTGACACAACTGGCTAACATGGAGATCTCCTCCTTGGTGAAGGAAACTGATGGTGTATGGTTGTGTATGTGTTGTATTCAGTAGATCCAACCGCTTCACGACCTCTGCTAAAATGAGGTTCTTTGGCTTCCTCTGTCGACAATGAACTGCAACGGAGAACCCTTCACCCACATCTGTGAGAGGAAGAGGTGTTCCCCCTCCTCTAGATCTTCAAGATCATTCTTCTAGATCTTGGTGGTGGCCACAATGGCATTGGGATCCGTGTCAATGATATACTTCCCTTTGTCAATCCCCTTGTCAGTTTTTGACTCAAAGTTGGAACATGCATCTAATTTGGAAGCCTTCAGCTCAACCACTAGTGACTACTTGGCTCGACACTCACTTGTGTAGTGAGTGGAGCTCTTATGGAACTCACACCATTTTCCTGTGTCCTTCTTTGTCTTCAAGCTTTTATTATCTGTTGCAGCTTTGATGGGTTTTTCTAGGTCACCCCACCTTGGCTTTGTCCTTTTCTCTGTAGCTTGGGGGCACCTTTCCCTTGCTTTGGATTCACTGATCCAAAGTCTCGCTTCTTCTATTTAAACTTCTGCTCAATCTTGACAACGTATTAGTACGTCATGCTGAGCAATGAGATGTCTAGGAACTTCATCTGATCCTAGATTTATCTAGGTAGACAGTCGCGGTACTTTAGTACCAAATGTGGCTCAGAATCCTTGATACCCAACTTTGTGCGAATGGCCTAAAAAACATTGGTAAACTTCAGCACGTCTTGGTCCCTTCTCTAGAGTAGCATGGTCCACTTTATGTATTTATCCTCATAGCTCCCAGTAGGGTAGTACTTCTCCTTAATGGCGTCCCGAAATGAATTCCAAGTGGGTGTGGCTAAAAATAGTGAGGGTTTACTTTCATTCTTATTCTCACAGTAGGTTTCCCACCAGTCCTTGACATGGGGAGTGGCTTTGAGAAGTGAAAAAGTAATATTTTCCCAGCTGGAAAAATCATGAACAGCAAAATATCCTTCTACAAAATTTAACCATTTAGCTACGACATCTGCATCTATCTGACCTTCAAATATGGGGATGTCAAAGTTAACTTGTACCTTAAAGGGTGTGGTGCTTCTAAAGTGATTACTGGAAGAAGATGTGTCACCTTTGGGTAGTCGCTGAAGTATTTGGGAAAAGTTGAATTTCATCACGTTCCTCTGTCGTTCAAGGGATTCTTTGAGAAATATTTTGAAAGGATCTCCTCCCCCCTCATCCTTCTTCTCTTCTGCCATGGGAGGTCTTCGAGGTTTTCAAGGCTGATCTTGCAAAGGTTCAACTAGTTCAAACCCTAACTCCTTATACCTTGACCTTGTTCAGGACATGCAAAAAAAAAACAAAGAAAGATCAAACCGCTCTGATACCACTGATCCGAACTTAAACAGGAATGCAACAAATCACAGATTTAACCATAAATACAGAGATGCAATAGAAATAACACTTCATTTATTAATATCAAATACTGAAATATGCTTAAAAATAGAATGGAAATAAACTAGCTCGGGCAATTGTAGTTTATCTTTGAGAAGAGATGTGGCTGCTACATGCCTTTGAATTATATTACAATGAGGCTCAAAGGCCTATTTATTATTGAGAAACAATGAAAACCCTAAACATCCAAAAACCTAACCCTCAGAGATGAAGCGCCAAAACTATGGGCCCCGTTTGGGTAAATTGGTACATTAACTTCCTGGGATCGTAACTTTGGCATACGATCTTTGTTTGACGTGCACAATACTTCATTAGAAATATCTATCCAAGGACTAAAAATTTTGAATGAAAACATCAATCAAAAAATCATGTTTGTGAAATTTTCCCAAAAAAAATAGTTTAGGGCCTTAAAACAACTCTAGAAGTTCAAGACTCGAAAAATTGCAAAAAATAATAAATTGTTCTACAATTAAGGAAATTGAAAAACTAAAAGAGACAGTGTTGGGGTTCCAAGTGGAATAGGTAAGTGGCCACCAATATCCACCTAGATAATTATTGGAGCCTGACCAGAGAAAATTTAGACCAAAAGATAGGCCTACAGAATAATAGCCAAGGACAGGAGTTTGAATTGTTACACACCACTCAACACATCATTGCCATGATGCATTCACAAATACAAATCATGGTCTTCAAAAAGGAGCTTACTCACATTCCACTCACACACTCCACCCAAAGAGCTCACATTCAACTCAAACACATCGTAAAGAACTGAGTGGAAACGTTATTTTGTCAATGCATTACCATTGGCTGAGGAAATTGAAACGACACACACAATGACCATTCTCTCTTATTATGGTAACTGCACCCCACAACCATCACCAACCAACTTTCATGAGCGTTAGGGTTGACAAGAAAAAAATGTAGGAGTTATTAAATGTGGCCTCTCTACGCGTTTCATTTCTGTCATCCACTCTGGTTTTCTAGTCAACAATAATTGTTATCTGACAAGACGTAGTAGCACTTGCAAAGGAATAACATACTAAAAAATACAATTATGAGGGGTGCCAAGGTTTTCAGGTAGATTTCAAATCGTTAGAGTTGGCACAGTGAGGGGGAGAATTTTGCACGCCAAGCTAAGAATGGTAGCAAAGTAATAAATGGTAGAGTTAAAATGCACATAAATGCCACAAAACTAGTGGATCACATAAGATTGAGAAACTTAGGAAGATACTCGCTCTGATACCATGTTAAACACACATGAATGTGAATAGTCATGAATGATAGAACAGTGAATTCTATTTCTTATTAACATAGATGTACATTTATTATACATTGGTGTGACTATTGGATTCATCTTCCAATGTCTCTTGGACTCCTTTGACCATTTGACTTCCACACCATAACCCTTAGAGGATTAGGTGTCCAACAAGTGGTGTAGCCCAAAGAGGCTTGAGGACCTAGCAATTGAAGAAGTTGAGAAAGAGAATTAAAGAATTGGTGAATTGAAGAGTTAGAGATACCAAATAAATAATAGATTTAGAAAAACAAGATGAAATAAAGGAAGAAATAAACATTAAGGAAAGAGATTGTGTAGTGCATTTAATCTTATTTATGAGTGATAGAGGTAATTCAAGAGTAGACATTTCCTACTATGATGGTAATCTAAAATCATATGCTCTTGTTGATTAGATAACATATATTAAATGATACTTTGATTATGAAAATGTTTAATGTCCAAATAGAGTTCATTTGCAATAACAAAGCTAAAATATCATGCTATAATATGGTGGGATTCTATGCAAAATTATGCAGTTGACAATTAGTTATAGAAGATTAAAACCTAGAAGAAAATGGTGAGGAAGATCAAGGAGAAATTATGGCATGTTGATTATTAGTAGAGTTTGGGTAAATGAGTGTTGAATCTAAGGCATAGGGAAACATATTCCACGAGTGTAGCAAATAATTCTTAAAAGTATCACTTAAATCGGGACATAAAGAGTAGGAGTATCGAAGAGTAGGAACATATGTTAATGATTTGAAGTTCGAGATGCAAGATGAGAAGACTACCCATCATTTTCACATTGTTGATGAAACATATCAAAATTCTTTGAAGGTGGAGGAAAATTCGAATAGGAAACTCCTACAAAAATTCAAAGGAACAAGTCCTAAAGGTAAAGGGAGAGAAATTGCTACAAGAGAGTTTTCTAGTGACGCTCTGGAGGATGAAGCAACCAAAAGACAATTTTCCAAATGAAGTAATAAATTTGGCATAAGTAGAAATATTTAAAGAGGTAGAGGTAGGTGTATCATTATTTTCTATGAATTTGTAGTAGAAGGACAAAAGGCATTCAAATGTATAAGGAAACACAACTATAGAAGGAAAAAAAATTCATATAATATAGGTATATGAGTCATCAATTGTTGTAGATAATGTTTTGTTGCTTTAGCACAAACATGGTGAAAATTTGACGTTTAAAAGGGTGTTACAGCTCGAGAAGAAGATTGTGGAGGAACTTTAACAAAGTAATAGTGTTTTAAAACCATATGCAAGGTTAAGGATAAATGTGACATTTGATCATGGATGGTGGAAACACGACTCTTTTCCATGAAGGTGATTGAGAACCTGAAATTAAAGTACTTTCATCCTCCCAATACATATCAAATTTGTAATTTTTAAACATTTCCAATAAGGTAATGCACACAAATTCTTCATAAAACATAAAAGTAAACAATAACAATCACATGCAATACTCAAAGGTTTATCCTAGAAACCCTTAACTGAGAAAACCAAAAAATGTTTAGATTTACACTTTTAACTATCATTGTATTAACTGCACCATTACATTATAATATATAGGATTCCATGACATTCAAAACTCGATTCTATTCACCTAGATTAGATTATTTAATTAAAATTACATTGCAATAGGTCGAAAAACCATTGTCCAAAAAATTCCAAAACTAGACTAAAAAAACCCAATATTCTTTCTAAAGGCTACACCCCTGATCCCTATGTAAGGAGGGCTTGTCAACCCCCTCCTTCAACTACCCCCCAATCCCCCTTCCTCCTAGTGCAACATATGCCACATGGGGTTAATCATGAAAATAATATAACATATACTCAAAAAAGTTCCATGGCTACATAAAGGTCAACAAGTTTCCATGACAAGGCAATGTTTATTAAGTTTTCAAATAATAAAATTGAATTACCAGGTTTTGTGTGATATTTTTAGATGTATGCATGTTACTTGTTCCTCAAAATACTATGGTTGTTTGATAGGGATGTTTTCCATGATGGAAAGGAAAAAATATGAGTTTCATAATGGTGGATATTATTACATATTGTAGATTGTGATAAAGAATGAGGTTACAACCAAGTAAGATAGTGGCAGTAGTAGAAATTGTTTTCCATGAATAAAGAGTTTTTGAGAGAGAAAAAAAGAAAACTTTTATTTGTCCATAATGTTGTAGAAATTCTAGGAAGTTAAATAAAATATGTTGATGCAAATTCAACATTTGGTGTACAAGTTTTAAGAGATTGTTTTGAATGGCATGCCAGTTGGAATGTCTCCCATAAGAAAATATTCCATAAGATTGACTTGATACTAGGAGACTGTGTAATAGAGCCCCTTACTAAATGACTCCCATAGGGAGTGAATAAGTAGACAAACAAGTTTAGGAATTTCCTAATAGAGGGTCGATATGTGAAATATTAACTCCCTATGTTCTACCAATAGAATTGGCACCCAAGAAGGACATTAGATGGTGAATATGCACTAATTGATAGGCTAACAACGAGATCACTATGAAGTATTTATTTCCATTATGGAGGATGGAGGAACTCGTGGACTATTTGATTTGGACAAAGGACAAGTCAAAGGTAGATTTGAAGAGTAGGTACCATCATATTCAAATAAGGGAAGATAATGAGTGGAGACAAATCTCAAGGTGAAGTATGGACTATTTTAATGGTTGGTTATATCATTTATATTAAGAAAAACAATTAATACATTTAGGAGGTTAATGAATCAATTTTTGAAGCCATTCCCTTAAAAATTTGTCATAATATATCCTGGGATATTTTTGTTGTTTGCAAGTAAAAAGAAGGGTGTTTGGAACATGTTAAGAAAGTGATGGAACGGTCAAAGAAAGAGACGTTTCGAATTAATTTGAAGAAGTGTACCTTCTTACAAGAATATTTGGTTTACTTGTGTTCTTAAGTTTCTAAGAAAGGACTAAAAATGGAACTTGAAAAGGTAAAGTCCATTATGGATTGGTTGGTACCTAGATGTACTTTCGATGTAATGAGTTTAGATGGTTTGAAAAATTTTGACTAGAATTTTATCAAAATATTTAGAGAGATATATATACCACTTACCGAGTGTATGACGAAAGGAAATTTCCATTACACCACAACAACAACAATTATTTTGAAATATTGAATAAGAAAGGTAATTGAACAGACAAATAGCCATTACTAGATTTCAACAAAGTGTTTTAGGTAGATTGTGATGCAAGTGGTTCAGCAATTAGAGTAGTCTTGAGTTATGAAGGTGAACCAAAATAATTTGTTAGCAAGAATTTGAGTGACAATAACATGAACTAATTTCTTTATGATAAATAATTTTGCACCATTTCTCAAGCTTTCAAGAAATGGATACATTATTTGTTTCCAAAAGAAATTATGTTGTTTATTAACCATAAGGTGTTATAGTACATAAATAATCAAGGTAAGCTTAATAAAAATCATTCAAAATGGGTGAATTTTTTATGAAGATACTTTTTTTTGGAACATAGGCATATCAAATTCAATAAGGTTGTTGATGCATTGAGTAAGAGGAGGATGTTGCCAAATTATTGAAGTTGTTGGTTTGAAAAACATGAAGGAGGTGTATGTGGAAGATGTGGATTTAACAAAAGCATGGAAAAGTTGTAAAGAACCATGTGGTATAGATAGGAAAGCATATTTGGATTTATGTTGGGATGTGGAATTGTCATCTTTTTGTATTCATTTTGCCTACCTTTATCACCATTTTGACCTTAAACGCTATACCATGTAACCTTATTCGTTGCCTTCTGACCAATGTATGTTTCTTTTCTATATCACCTTACTATATTAGCTTTGCTTGTATTTTGATGTGATGTTGAATGTTTTGGACGATTTTATTAACAAAAACGACAAGGGATTGTTTCAGGGAAAGCTTGGTTCACTGAAGTTGTTGTTGCAGGGATGTTATGTTCCATTTTTTGTCTTGTCAATTCTAGAATCAAGGACATGTTGATATTGTTGTTGTTGCGTTAATACTTTGTCTCCTAGATTCCTTTTTTCCAACAATGATGGAAATGGTCCACTTGGGTTGTCACTTGGTTAAGTCAACAATGACCATTGTGCCAGCAAAGAAAATTATCTATTGATAATATAACCAAGATTGATCAACACAGTTATGGCTTTCAGTTATTGTTCTTTTTTTATTTTGGAAATACTCTTACAATATTTTATATTCATAGAAAACTATTGTAATTTGTTTCTTGATTTGGGTAATTAGAGAATCAAGAGATTTTCATGATTGTTTAAGTTTCGAAGATAGATGTATTGCAATTTATAATAAAGGAAACCCTCTGCCTCACGAGGGGGGTGGGGGGAGGGGAGTTAGCATTGTGATTTTGGAGAAAATTGTGTGACTGCAATCATTCCAAATATAAATGTAACTCTTATGATTTGTGGCATCTTACTTTTTTATTGATCAGCACATGAATTGTGTGTACCAACTCCCTACTATGAAGGAAGGGCCCTCCTCTTTAGCAGGGATCACTGAGTTAATAAGATACTATAGATGTACATTTATTTTTTGTTGGTTTTGATGTGTAACTATTTCATTATTAGTGTTATTGATCTTTCTATGCATTACAGTTACTAACTAATTGAATTGCATAATAGTGGTTTCACTTAATTCTGTAACAGCTTAATTTTTGGGCCAGTCCACTGATGATTATGTGTGCTTTGTGTTAATTCATTGTTACATTTTGGAGATTCTTATTGATGCATGGTTGACTGCAACAAATTGCTTTTCAGTTTGAATGTATTTTCTTTATTGAATTGAGGTTAGTGGATAAGTGTTTCTTTTCTTCTGCAAGGAGTGACTGAGTGATTGAGTGATTTGTGTGAGTGTGACAGTGATGATTTTCGAGCATTGAGAGTGATTATTGCAGCAACATTTTAAGGATTGATGTCACTAGAGCTAGTTATACATGTTCCTACATATACCTTGCCTAGTATCCTTTAGATAAGAAGACCTACCCTGGTTGATGATTTATGTGTGAGTTTGGTAATCTATCTTGATTTAAAAGATAATTAATCCTACCAACACTTTGGCATCATTATCGGGGAGGTTATTATAGGTGCATATGTGTGACTGACATTGTTTGTATGCATTGATTGAGAGTGTGTTAGATGTGTTCATGGCTTTGAGGTGATAGGGTGGTAAGACGAGAGGTAAGAACTGCACATAGCTTCAACATACTGAAGTGGGCTTGGCCTCATAAGGAGTCAGGGCACATAGGATTACATTACATGAATAGAGAAGAGGAAAAAATTTGTGCCCCAAAATGTTATGAAACCAACTCACAAAATAGAAGAAAAGATAGATAAATGGCTTCAAAATTAGCCTCTTTGAGGGGTAAGCCTTCTTTACATTACATAAATAAATAATTATTGGATGATATAAATGAAAAAACCTCCTTTGTATATATAGGAGTCTAAGGGGTCACAATATAATCAAATCCGACATAACAATAATAATATAAGGGCATAACAATAACACTAGTGGGCTTTTATGGGGCACAATAATAACAATATGGGGACAATAGGGACACAACAATAATAATAAGGGCTACAATGAAAATAGCAATGGTGGAATCACTAGTATTATAGGCACCTAACATGCCCCTCTCCTTCAACAAGTGTTTTCCTCAATGCTTGAGAAGTTTTTGATGCTTCTGTATAAAATTCTCATCCTCCCATATGGAATGTTCAGTAGGTAAGTTCTTCCACTTAATGAGATACTCTGAAATTGATCGATTTCATAGTTGTCGTGTTCTTGTTTCTATGACTACTTTAGGTTCCAACATGATTTTTCCTTCCTCATCAAGTTCTCGCAATATTGTTTGAACTGGGAACTTGTCACCAATAACTTTCTTTAAGCATGAAACGTGGAAAACTGGGTGCACTCCGGAAGTTGCAGGAAGCTTCCATTTGTATGTCATAGTACCAATTTTTTGCAACACCTTGTATGGACCATAATACTTTGGTGATAATTTATTATCCTTCTTAGCTTGCTTCAGGGGCATTTTTTTATATGGTTGTAGCCGTAGAAATACCCAGTCATCTACATCAAAACTTCTTTCGCTGTGATGTTGATTTACCTTTTGTTTCATTCTATTATGTGAGGTTATCCTTTAAGAGTTGGAGAACTTGTTGTTGATGCTCAATGTGATATTCCACTACTTGAACCTTAGAATTTTCTCTTAAATATGATGTGATGGATGGTGGATGATATCCAAAAAGTGCCATAAATGGGGTCATTTTTGTTGCAGAATGGAAGGAAGTGTTATACCACCATTCAGCTAGAGGCAACCATTTGACCCATTGTGTTTGTTTGTTAGATACAAAGAAATGAAGATATCCTTCCAAACATTTGTTTACTATCTCAGTTTGCCCATCAGATTAAGGATGATAAGATGAGCTATGAGCTAACTGAGTACCAAGACAAGAAATTAATTCTGTCCAAAAATTTCCAGTGAAAATGGGATCTCTATCACTTACATTAATCTTTGGGTTTCCACATAGCTTTTGAATTGTTTCCATAAATGTAGTAGAAATTATATTGGCTTTAAATGGATGAGATAATGCATAAAAGTGTGCATACTTGGTAAGTTTGTCAACTACCACCATGATGACACTCTTTCCTTCAGACTTGGGTAAACCTGTGATAAAATCCATTAAAACATCCTCCCAAAGTTGACTTGGAATGGATAAAGGTTGTAATAGACCCGGGGTCTTAATTGTTTCAACTTTATTTTGTTGGAAAACCAAACATTTTGCCACAAACTTTTGAATATCAAATTTAAGGCCACCTAAAAAATTTCCTTCTTAACCCTGTGGTAAGTTTTTAATCCTGAGTGCCCTCCTAAGGGAGAGGTGTGCAATTCCATAAGAATCTTTTGTTTGAGTAGGGAATTCTTACATAGGTATAAGCGATCTTTGTACCATAACGAATCATTTTTCCAGCTAAATGTATCAGATGTGTTGGGATATTGTTGTAACTTGTGAATGAGTGCCCACACTTCTTCGTCATTCTTCCATTCATCCCTTGCCTCGTTTATCCAATCTGGTTGGATAATAGAAATGGCACAAAGCAATGTTTCGACCACATCCTCATCCTTTCTTGAGAGTGCATCTGCCACAACATTTTTCTTCCCTTTTTTGTAGATGATTTCAAAGTCATAACCCAACATATTTGTGACCCATTTTTGCTTCTCTTCTTAAGATAATATTTGTTCTAAAAAGTATTTAATACTATCTTGATCTGTTTTTACCTTGAAGTGTATTCCCATTAGGTAAGGTCGCCATTTCTTAAGTGCATGTAGTATTGCCAACATTTCCTTCTCATAAATAGCTTTGCATAAATAATTTCCTTTGATTGGATGACTTTCGAAAGCAATGGGTATTTCTTCTTACATTAAAACAACACCAATTCCATTTCTTGAGGCATCACATTCCACAATAAAGGTTTTTGTCAAGTCTAGCATAGCTAAGACCAGTGCTTGGCACATTGCCTCTTTAAGATGTTCAAAGGCCTTTGTTGCTTCTGGAGTCCATGAAAATGTATATTTATTCAATAATGTTGTTAGAGGTGTTGTTATTCTCCCATAATTCTTAACAAACTTGCAATAATACCCTGTCAACCCGAGAAATCCTCACAAATTCTTTATGGATGTGGAGATTTTCCATTCCTTAATGGTTTTAATTTTGCTAGGTTGTACCTTAACACCTTCATGAGATACAATATGACCCATATATTCCACCTCTTGTACTCCAAAGAAACATTTGGAGGTTTTTCATATAATTGTTTCTCCTCCAATAGTTTTAGAACCCTGTCAACATGTCGAACATGATGCTTCCAAGACTTGTTGTAGATTAGTATATCATCAAAAAATACTAGCACAAATTTTCTAAGGAAGGGTTTGAAAATGGAATTAATCAAATCTTGAATTGTAGAAGGTTTATTAGTAAGGCCAAAAGGCATAACCAAAAATTCATAATGACCCTCATGATTTATAAATGTTGTTTTTGGAATGTATTCAGTCGTCATTCTAATTTGATGATATCCTGAACAAAGATCCAACTTGGTGAAGTAAATCAATCCATGCAATTCATCCAATAATTCATCAATGACAGGAATGGGAAATTGATATTTAATAGTAAGATTTTTGACCTCTCTATAATCTGGACACATGTGTGATGATCCATCCTTCTTGTGCACCAATACTACTGGAGCAAAGAAAGAACTTTGAGTAGGTTGAATTATACCAGCCTCTAGCATTTCTGCAACCATATGTTCAATTCACTCTTTTGGGCATAGGGATATCTATAAGTCCTTATGTTTGGAGGAACACTTCCCGGAATCAAATGAATATCATGATCATGATCACGAATAGGTGGGAGGCCTTTGGGAGTCTCAAATACCTTGGAATTATTGTCCAAGGCTTTTTGGAGATATAGAGAAATAGATGATTTTGATGTGGAACCTCTAACGAACATAATTGTGCAATTACACCTCCTTGTTCTTTCTTTAGAAGCTTTTTCATTCTGTTAGAGCTGATTATCTTTCCCGGTTTCCCTGTGATACCCTTAATTCAACTTCCTTTCCTTCCGAAGAAAATTTCAAGAAAGTTTCTTCAAATTAGAAGCTATCGTACCCAAATATTGTAGCCATTGGACTCCTAGTATAACATCATCGCCACCCATTGCAATGGAAAGCATTGGGCTATTCAATACATATTCTCCCATGGATAGCTTTATATTATGGCACTTTCCAGAGAAATTTATGGTTCCTCCATTTGCAACCATCACTTGACACTCTTGTGTTGGATATAGGAAGCAATTCAATTCCTTGGCTATCTTACAATGAACAAAATTATGGGTACTTCTTGAATCAATCAACACTATTACCTTTTTCTTCTTGATATTTCTTTCAATCTTGATAGTTTGAGGAGTGGTAACTCTGGCCAATGCATTACAAGAGATGGTTGGATTCATTTCTTCTTTCTCTAGGGCTTGTTCTTGGTGTATGTCCTCTTCTTTTGACGTTTCTTGTTCCTTTTCTTCCTCCTCTTCACAATCTATGTAAACTAATTTCTTCTCGGCACACTTATGACCTTTAGTGCATTTTCTATCACAACTATAATAGAGCCCTTTTTCTCTTTTTTATTCCAATTGTTGTGGTGTCAAACTTGTAGGTTGTGGAAGGCTAGGGGCAACAACACTTCCATATTTATAGTTGTGAGTGGTAGTCTCCTTTGTTGCCATAATTTTGCTTTCCATTTTTCTTGCCAACCTGAATGCCCTCTCCAATGAATCAGGGTCCCAAAGGTGAACCTCATGTTGGATGTTATCCTTTAAAATCCCTATGAACACATCAATCCTATACTCCTCTGGAATATCCTTTTCCCTTATATTCAATTTTTGGAAGTCCTCAATGTGCTCCATTATTGAACCCCTTTGTTTGAGATTTATTATTTGCTAAAAAAGGTGTTACTTTTTGTATCCTCATAATGTGCTATCATTTCTTTTGTAAAAATTTCCCAAGTGACAATTTGTTTATGAGAGAAAAGCCATCAATACCATACAAATTGATTTGGTTTCAAATATAAAGTTGTAGTGCGTACCTTTTGTGTGTTTTTCACATTATGAAGATCGAAATATTACTCCATCTATAGTATCCATGTTATGGGATCCTTGCCATCAAACTTCCTCATATCAATCTTTGGAACATGAGGGGTCTTCAACCCAACAATAGAGTCTATGAAATCATGATTAACATTTATTTTGTTCTCATGATGAGTTTCCTTTACTACTCTTTCGCCATTAGTAATCATTTCTTGTAGCAACTTTGTCAAATCTATATTCAAATCTTCCATGTTTCCTTTTAGTTTTTCTTCTATACATCCATATTAGTGTCCACGCCATTCATCTTAGCTTCCATTCCATCCATCTTAGCTTCCACACCATTCGTCTTAGCTTCCACACCTTTTTTTAAACCATCCATCTTAGCTTTTGTTACCTTTTGTGAGAGTGAAATTTGTTGCACTTGGTCTCGTAATTTTGATATATCATGTTGCATTTCTTCCTCTTATTCATGATTCATGATAGAGATTTCAGGTTTATTACGAAGTGTTTCCATTTTCTTTCTTCGAGACATCAATTAATGATCATTGTTCTTCACTATGCCCTTTGAATCACTTCAAACTGATTTTTCAACCCAAACTTATGCAAAATTTTAGAAACACTACACACTTTTTTTCTCTTTATAGGAGCTCGATATTGAATATGTCGTATCTCTATCATTGCACATCTCCAAGGTCTAAAATTTCTTCTTGTGGTAGCCCTGTGATTCCTCTTTCCAATGACACTAGCCTGATAGAAATTGGATTCTCCAAGAAAGCGTTATGCCCAATCTCC